>OV815274.1:42509007-42797772 GCA_929108145.2 Limnephilus rhombicus | reverse complement strand
CTAACCGAAATCGAATACTTTGAATCTAATCAAGAATTATAGGTATTTTAAATAGGTACCTATGTTAGGGGCCAAATTTGATTGATTGTTCATGCAATATGAAAAAATGAATGTTTGTAATATACCCATGAAATAGGAAAATTTGTATTAAAAATTTGCAATAGGAGGCGCGCGAGCTGTTTGAAAACTGAATATACCGGAACTGAATATATGGAATGCTGGAGAGAGGTGGGAAACGCGGGAGCTGGGTTCGCGGGACGATGGAGCGGGAGAGGGGAGAGGGAAGGCGGAGAAAGTGGAGGGAACGCGTGCAGGCGTGAAAGGGGTGGGAGGGGAAGGGGAGGCAGGAGAGGAAGGGAAGAATGGGAAAGGACACGCATGGAGAAACGATTTCTTTATCTAAGTGGGATTATAACGCATGTCGTGAACTCGCTGGTTTCTATTAGCTTTGGCCAAACGGTGTTCTATAATATGATTATGTTGTAGTCAGATTTAAACCAACCTAACTCAATGATAATAATTATATTTCATAATAGTGTGATAAGCGTAAGTGTATTTTTTAATCTTTTCAATTTTATCCCTATTGTTTTATTCATTTTACAACTTATAATAATACTAGCGCAGACCTGTGAAAAAACAAGGATGTTTATTTTTAAAAAATATATATTAATTGAACAACAGATTAATTATCTAATTTCTGTACAATTTTCTCATTTTCACAGTCTTAACATCTAGGAAGATAAATAGTACACAAAAAAATCTTAATACAAGGTGGGGCAAAAGTAATCATCCTATTGGAAAACGCTATAACTTTTGCAAATGGCGCCAAATGTCAATACGGTTTTGACATTTGTGAAGTAATCAAACGCAGAATACAAATCGAAAAGCCATGAATCGGTTTACTCCGCAAGGAATAAGAGGAACAAGGCGGAATAATTGTTTCCATTTTTTTGCGCAAAAATTCGTCGGTTGTTATTTCGTCGCAGATTTCCTGGCCTGGCCGTCCGACACCAACTGGACAAACACACTGCGGCGGCGTTTGGCCACTCGCCTTGAAGAGACTGGGACAACACGAGATGTTCCCAAGGCTGGCCGGCCCCGGAGCAGCCGTTCTCCTGAGAATATTGCTGCTGTTACCCAAGATGTTGAAGATGAGCCCGGAACATCGACCAGACTACGTGCCACGCAATTGGGCATTAGCCGGCGGTCCATACGCAGAATTTTGGTGAAAGATTTGAAGATGTTCCCGTACAAAGTGCATACAGTGCATCAGCTATTAGCTGTTGACCGCCAAACGCGTATAACCTCGCTCAAGCTATCCTGAATCTCAAAGAAGAGGTGGACGATTTTTCATTGAAAATTATCATGAGCGATGAAGCTCATTTCCATCTTAGCGGTTACGTGAATAAACAAAATAATCATTTCTGGTGCACCGAAAATCCGTGTATCACCCACGAAGAACCATTACATCCAATCAAAGTTACTGCGTTGTGTGCGGTTTACGCTGGAGGAGTCATCGGGCCATTTTTTTTTTGATAACCCGCGGGCCAAACGACGACTTTGGAATACTGTGGATGGCTCGCGCTACAGAGCCATAATTACCGATTTTTTTTCTTCCTCAATTGAATGAATTGGGACTGGAGAACATGTGGTTCCAACAGAACGGTGCAACGGTGCACGCTGCTCGAGCCACAACCGATCTTCTGAAGGAAGCATTTCCGGGTCTCTTAATCTCTCGTTTTGGTGATTTGCACTGGCCGGCCAGATCATACGATTTAACCGTTCCAGGCTTCTTTTTATGGGGTTTTTCGAAGTCGTGAGTTTACGTCAACAAACCTTAGACTCTTGAAGCTCTTAAGGAGAATATTCGCCAGGAATGCGAGAACCTGTCGCCCGAAGTTCTGGAAAGAGTGTTGGAAAATGCCATAAAACGGGCCTGTATGGTCATCAATTCTGGCGGCGGCTACATGCCCATATCATTTTCTCGACTAAATGGAATAAATTCTAATGGATTAAATAAACAAATTTCACAAGCAGACCCAAAGTTTTTCGTTTAAAAAAAATTACAGCAAAAGAACATCGGGTTATTACTTTTGCCCCACCTTGTATATAGTGCTTCTGATATTTCGTTCAACAGCACCATTCCTGTGCCAGAACATCTGTTCTACCGTATGGTATTTTGAACAAGTCGTGTTGACTACGTCTCGAATACGGCTGTCGGAATACGGATGTCGTGACGACTATGGCTGAAATTTTCTGGCACGTATAAGCCATTCAAGAGAAAATGGCTGTCAATACGGTTATGGATTATATTAAAACTAAGAATTGCAAGATTTTAAATAACGTCTACTTATAATATTGTAGGATTTGCAATAGTGAATGTATTTATAAAAATATATATTTGTCTCAAAAACAAACATTGTCAATTTTAAAGACCATAATAAAGTTACCTTCCTAATGAACCGTTGGGAAATTTTTTAAATTACCATATCCATAAAACACTTTTAAGGAAAGAAATGCACATTTCAAATACAGAATTATTGATTATATCGTTGAGACTGTTCTGTTTTGAAAATGAAACTTAAATTCAAAACAAATCCAGGTTATAGAACAGGAGTTAAGAGAGAATCGAAACCGAAAAGAGTATTTTTAATAATTATTATAATTATTAATAAACGTTTTTACTACTCCCAAGTACCTACATAAGGGGGGTTTTGGGGTGTTCCTCACAATAGGCCACAGTATTGCAAAGAAAAAAAATTATAATTCGCATCTCTTTCATCAATATGATGTGGTGTAAATAATAATAAATGTAAGAAGATATTGCGACCCCCCCCCCCCCTCCCGAGTGAATGCTACAGCTATGCCCTTGCTAATATGTGGTGTCATCCAATTTCCAAATCGAAGTTTCTTATAGTGCATGCACACGTAATATTTTTCACTTATTCAGCTCATTGTTCATTTAATATGCCACTATAATATATTTATATTGTTAGCAAGTGGAAGTGCAATTAATTGTGAAAACATTCAATAAGAGAATTGGGGAAAAAATGTACCTACAAAGGATTTTACGACGAATGACAGCGCTGTTGAAATGAAAATTAAATAAAAATAGCCGGAGGGTTAAAATAACTCAATTAATTTTGATAAAGATCGTTCATTCTACAGGAGATTAGTATTATTTTGTTATTACAGTCGTAAAGTGGGTTAGCTTTTTTTCATTTCGGGGCATTTAAGATATAAATACAAAGCCTTTGTATTTGGAAAAATATATTTTATTTGGTACAATAACAACATTTTTTCACCCTTTACGGTCGGCGGTGTGTACACTGTACACTATCAAACAAATCTAAAGACTAATAAATAATTTAAAAAAACACGTCTAATAAATAAAAAAAACCAAATATTACGATGATAAGCTGTAAAAATCAATAACCTGCTATTACTGTTCTCTTTGCAATAAAATTCATAATAAATAATAGTATTGTAAAAAAATGGTTCGGCTCTTGGCTTAATCCCTGTTGTGTATTCTGGTAGCTAGTCATCAGTTGGTAAAGTAGATACCTAACCCAGCTGTTGATGTCTCGTTGACAGTTGTGTGGTTTTTTATTTTTTTATTGTGTATGTTACGTTAACTAGCATTTTTTTATAAATACAATGCACAATGCACGCTTTTATTCCTTCCTCTTTTTACTTGAAGTAACCGACGAACTAGGAGTGTCTTAGATCCACGGGACCGAGCCGTCGTGGATTGTATTCCATGTAGAGTCAAAGAATAGTGCAAGTCATGTGTAACGTAAACGTCCTTTCATTTTGAATCTGAGAATCTTATGGAATCTTAAGGAAAATAAACATAAGCAATAACAATTGTCGTGCAGAAGTTGTGCTTATCCATTCATGGGTGCTCAAGAGTTTTTTTTTTAATATTAATACCGCACGAGAGTCCTAACTGCTCCCGTCTGAAGCCAGTGAGACTATGGCATCCCCAATCGGGGTATGTTGTGAGGCTGAAGGTAGTGGGGACGGGAAGGAGATAGAGAAGAGGAAGGAGGGTGTTTGTTCCAGAATTCGATTGCTTCTATTTAATTATAAGTAAAAATAATAATTAGTTCGTAAGATTCGTGTAAACGAAACATCGCCTAAAATATGCAAACAAAATATTATCCCTCGGTTTTTCCAAAGAAGGTCTGACCCTCGAAGTAGTAGTTTTAATGGCTGGTTATTGTGTAGATACATTGCTTTACCGATTTGTAAGAAATTTTTTATTCCTTAAATTGTTTATTTTTAAGTAGTTATGTATACCTGTACAGTTCAAATAGAACCCATAAATATTTATTGCAGCCGCCAAAATAGAAAGGGTTTGCTGGAGGCATATTTACCTAATAATAGGAACCGCCCTATTATCATAGAATTCCAATATTTGTTAATCCCCTAGGTTTAAGATGTATCTTTATTGATGTGCCCTTTTTGGCAAACTTTTTTTATTGTTTTATTGTGGGTTAAGTTTAAGAATTCGAGATATGGGAATATTTAATCTTAGTCCCAAGCATTTCTACATTTAAGTGTTTTACGATGTACTTAGTTTTATTGGTGGCCCTTTTGGGCTGACTTTAGCGTAATTGTTTTATTGCGGGATTTTAAAATCCCGTGGTGGAAGCAGCTTAAATATGCTGTCTCACCTTTGTATGTTTTTCTTTAAATATTGTGACTTTTGGAACAGAGGGTTAGTCTTACGGTGAGAGTGGAGCAGTCTTGTTATTGCGGTTGAACTGGAAGATACACGAGGTGCTTCTTCAGATGCGCAGAGGGAAGATAGGCCCTTTGCGTTAGTTTTGCTAGTAGAGTAAAGCTAGAACGTACACGCTGTGTGCCTTCACTTGTGTAATTATACTGAAGCTGGTAGGTACGAGTTATACCTACGGTTCAGTATTGGAAAACTGACAATAGAGAGATCGAAGTAGAGACTTCGATATTTGTCAGTGTGGTGTGGTCGTGGACCACCCGAGTGAGGGTAGATAGACCCTCTTGTGATAATTGTATTTATTGCATTAAATAAATTGTGCTGAAGAAGAAGAGAAAGAAGTGTTTTCCTGCCATCTGGTCACCAAACACGGCTAAAGCCATTTCAAGCAACGTTTCAATTCTGAATGGTGGTCTTACACCAGGGTGATACTGAGAGTATCTTCCACTCTGGAACGTGCCGCAAATTTACTATATATTATTTAACAATTAATAAATTGTGAAATAACTCAAATTAATCCAATAAAATTTATTTGCCACGCCGGAATTCGATTCAGCGACCTTCGGTGTGCGAGTCAAAAGCCTTAGGTACCGCTGGGCTACACCGGCCGTCAGTACTGTACTTTTTGAAAACTTGACCAACAATAAAGATGGCTATTAACAAGGAGTCGTACTCATAAATGTAGCCATTGGCAAGTAGCGCTGAAGCGCTGCAATAGGACGGAAGCCCATATACTCAGGAAGTACATATTCTCTCATTGTTATCGTAGTGCACTATGCGATAATAATTAAAAAGATATGCTATGTCAATACCGGAAAAAATGATTGGGTTAGAACAAATTAACCAAAAAACAATAGAAAACAAAAAAAAATTGTAAGGGCATTATCCCTAGAAAGATAACCTACGTCGCAGAAGCGCCCACAAAAATAAAATATCGCTATCTCTTCGTCCAGCTCGTGTAAGCACTCGTGCTTCTTACCCAACTCAGTCATCGGTCAGAACGTGAGTAGTTTGTTTATGGTCAGAACTCTAGGTTTTTTCCCTTCGGATGTTAAAGTTTTTCATAAGTTACCTCAAGAACAGGAAGCAATTTGTCACCCACGGAATCTTCCAATCTGCTGTGTTTCTTGTTTTTTCAGGGGTTCCCCAAGGATCGATCTTAGGGCCTCTTCTCTTTTCTATTTTGATTAATGACATTGCTGGAGTCATTCGTTTTTCTCGCTTTCTGTTGTTCGCTGACGATCTAAAATTATTTCTTCTAATAAGAAATATTGAGGACTGCCTGCGCCTTCAAGCTGATGTTGATAACATTTCAGAATGGAGTCAACAAAACCAGCTTCATTTCAATGTCTCGAAATGCGTTGTTCTGACTTTTACCAGAGCATTTAGTCTCACCTACCACAGGTACACTATGCTCGGTCATAATCTCAACCGAGTTTCGAATATAAAGGATCTTGGGATTATGTATGAAAATAAGCTGACATTTCGTCCTCATATCGAAGGGGTTTGCCAGTCGGCCTTAAAAATGTTAGGGTTTGTTCTCCGAACCGTCAGAGTTTTCCGGGATACCCGTGCTCTGAGGATTTTATACTTCTCCCTAGTCCGCAGTAGGCTGGAGAGTGGTTCGCTTATCTGGAAACCTCATGAGGTGGGATGCTCCCTCATGTTGGAGAGGGTTCAAAAAAAGTTTCTAAGATTTCTCTACATGAGGGAGTACGGCCACTATCCATGGCTCTACCCGACAAACTTTCTTCTGGGCATGTTGGGACTCCACTCCCTGCAGCTCAGAAGGGAGGGGTACGCTGCTACCCACTTATTCAGACTGCTGCGTGGCTATATTGAGAATTCAGCCATTCTGGAGGGCGTGAGTCTCTATGTTCCGGATGACTATCTTAGACAACGCCAGCATAGATTATTCTATCTTCCTGCCTGTAGAACTAACCTGCCAATGGTTCTCCCGGTAGGAAGGAGTATATTGCTCCTGAACCAAATCTCCTCCGAGATTGATATGTTTGGCGTCAGTGAGGAGGAGAGGTTCAAAAGTGAAATTCTTTTGATTCTTGAAAGAGTCTCTCCTCATTGACGAGATCTTTCACCACTGCCTGAAATTTTTTTGAAATTGATTTATTTCTTGATGTTTCTTTTTTATGTATAAATATTTATAAAATTTTTTTTTTTTTTTGTATACTATTCATATGTACAACGTAATTTCTTATATGTATTAAAACTAAATTTGTAATGTGTAAGAAATTAATAAAAACATATTATTATTATTATTAAACCACAGTCGTGAAACACGCCAGACGCGCGCCCAACGTATATACACGGTTGACATTTGTCACATGAGTACGTGTCGCTTCTTCGACTTGGTCTTGAGTTCGAATTCAATTTGCCAGCCTCCGCGTTTCCTCCTCCTTCTACAACATGAGTCTCCTCAAGACCAATGTTCATTCCTTCCTCTCCTCAAAAAGACTCCACACAGCATCTCAGATGACATAGGCCCTGAGGGTAAATATTTTTCTCGGGGCCTCCTGTGTGGAGTTAATGTAAACTAAAACAAAAAAGGACGTGGGACACGACCTTGTTGATGAAGTAGGCACACTGGTTTCGATGTTGTGATGAACTGATGTGTTTATGTTGTGATGTGATGTACTTATTTTAATTTATCATAATAATATTTAGTGTTGAGTTGTGATTATTTTTATTTATTATTATTATTTTAGTTTTCTTATTATTATTTTTTTTGTATTCTTATTTTTATTTAAGTATTATTCAGTCGGCAAGATGTACGGAAGAATATATATTGATTTAAAGGGTAAGAATTGAAACGAAGGATAACGTATGGGATGTGCAAGGTGCCTTTATGAGTGGAAGGGGGTGCATGGACCAGATTTTCTCTTTGCGAATGCTCACTCAGAGGTTTCTGGCAAAAATCCAGAAACTCTTCTGCGCCTTTAGATCTACAAAAAGCATATGACCGAGTCGACAGGAAAAAGCTATGGAAGGTCTTGACAATTATGGATTGAATACGAATCTCATACAGGCAATTGCGTCTCTGTATGAGGGAAGCATTGCATGTGTTTGGGTGAACGGTGGTTTTACGGGGTTTGGGGTGGTTTGACATCACAAAAGGTAGGTAATATGAAAGGCTGCGTAATGTCACCATGGTTATTCAATCTCTACGTAGATAATTGTACGCAAGAATTGAAAGAGGTGGGATTGGGCGTGAAATTAAGTAATCTGAAAGTATGTTGCCTGTTGTATGCTGATGATGCGGTGCTCGTTTCTAACAGTATGGAAGATCTAAAGTCGTGGTGTTTGAAATGTAGTTGTGAATGATGAATACTTGGAGCAGGTGGATGAGTTTGTGTATCTGAATAGTATATTTACGAGAGATGAGAAGGATGATAGAGATATTGAAAGAAGGTAGGTAACTCCATTAATGGAGGACTGAATTCCGTTGGCGCTAATAAAAAAAAATCAAAAGAAGCGAAGCTAGCAGTCCACAATGGAGATGTGATATTATGGTACCTACCCTAATGTATAGCAGTGAGGCATGGAACTGGCAGAGTAAAGATGCAAGTAGACTGAATGCTGTTGAAATGAGATCCCTGAGGCGTAAGTGTGGTAAAACCATGTATGATCGTTTGAGAAATGTGGAGATCCGCAAAGAATGCAAGCCTGATGTAATCGTACTGAGTAAGATTAAGAAAGGGACCCCCAGTTGGTTTGGGAATGTAGAGCGAATGAACGAAGAAGGTAGTGAAAGAAGAATATAAGTGAGGAAGACATGACACGATCAAGTGAATCAGGTACTTGAGATAAAACTAAGTTTATATTGTTTCCTAAGCATAAAGTCACTAAAAAAGAAGGCGTTGATATTGTTATTTTATTTTGAAACGTCTACGTATATGTCCTTGGCTCTATGACTATATCTCGCTGTTGCACCACCACAACCCAACAATTCTACAAATATATTGTGGTTAAATGGTTTAACGAATTACCCTTGAAATTAAGATTGGAAACAAATTGTAAAAAATTCAAAAATTTAAATAAAAACACTCTATAAATAACTTACATGATACAACAAAATTATTATATTAGATATCCCTTTTTTTCTTATTTTTTCTTTTTCTCTATTCTTCTTTATCTCCTCTTCTTTTTATGTTATATTACTGATTCTATTATTTGTTTTATATATGAAAAAAAAAGATTTTATTATTAACTTTTTTTCCTTTATTACTACTTTCTTCTTTATTATTATTTTTTCTAAAAATAAAAATAGAACAAACTACGGTTTACATGCGTTTTTCCTTCTTTTTAACACGAGCGTTGCTCTAAAAAAGGGTGTAATACGAATTTATTCAATGTATCTTTTAAATGAAAAACTTTACTTGATGTTATAACATCTATTGTAATTAATTGTATCATTTTATTAATAAAAAAAAATATGTAAATGAATTTATATTTATTTGTTAATAATTTAAAAATAAAATAAAAATGCTCGATAACCAGCCGAGCGATTCTATATCTTTTGTGAGATCAAGATCTCCTGTTAGATTTGTGTGAATTTTCTATGGCTGTTTTTTGCTTTTTCAAGGGGTATGAATCAGGCCAGCTTCGTCGATTTAAAACGATCTAAATTAAAATATGTGACAGCTCACAGTTGAAATCTGACATCGGCCCGTATAAAAACAAATAACACCCATATCAAAATCACACAAATCTGACAGGAGATCTCGTCCGTCGGGAGATTTCGATACCACAAAAGATACAGAGTCGCTCGGCTGTGTATTTCATTAGTGATAAAAGAAAATTAACTAAACCTGAAAAAAAAACATTTTAAAAACGTATCACTCTCAAGCATACGGTTATCTTCAACTATCTTATCTTGAATAAGTAACTCATGTTTATGATTTATGAGTAGAGCGTACATAATGTAGTAAAATATTTTCCTATTTAATTATATGGGCCGACCCTTTCAGACCTCAGGGAATGAGTTTGAAGTTAGTTGAGCCAGCCCCTCCTTGTCGAGGGAGGGGGAGAGGCAATGGGTACTCTCAGTTGCCGAGCGCAAATTTTGAAGGGCACCAAAATTGTACAGTAAAATAATCCGATAGCATCAAAAATAATTTATGAAAGGTCCTACTCACGATCCGATTAAAAGCAGTGCTTAATTCAAAATTGAAACGTTGCTTGAAATGGCTCTAGCCGTGTTTATGAGTATAGTTCTGAGTAGTCAGATACTTTCCTACGCCCCAACTCCTCCGCCTCCCTCATACCTTCAGCGTCACAATATACCCACTCTTATTTGGGATGCCATAATCTCATTGGGTTCCAGCGGTTGTGAGCTCATGTGCAGTATTATCTTTAAAAATTTTTTTTTTTTTTAAATGCCAAAATATTTCGCCCCGACCTCTACTAGCCACACACAGGGAGCCTAGAGAAAATAACTTTCCTCAGGGCCCATGTCATCTTTAAGAATGTTGTGTGGAGGGTCTTTTTGATAAAAGGAAGAAGAGGAAGTTCTGGGAAGGAAAAAGGCTTGAGGGGTGTTAGAAATCTAGGGATCAGTGGGTCCAGGAATGACAGATATTTGATTATATCTCTTCCACTGCGGTGAAAAGCGATAGGTCGAGAGAGTCCTGTTTTTTTAATAAATCAAAACAGGCGTCTTTTAAATTTAAACCTTATCGCCTACTACATAATGAGTGTTGTTCTTAGCGACCTGTTCCTGAATTTTACACAACGTGGTGCGTCGCCTTTATAAAAAATTCCATCCGAAAATTCCATTCTAACTTAAATTGCTGCTTTAAAACTTTCGAAAGTAATTACTTAAATCCCTACACACCAATTGAAATTACAAGCTTAAAACTTTGGTTATTAGAAACAATTCATTAGCACGAGAATTACGGTATTCCATCCACCAACCCTTAGCAAACTTCATATATTATTGACGTAGGCTTCTCATCGAGTTGGAAATATAAAACTATTTCTCTAATTAATCCGTAAACTGTTAGTAAAACATGATTAGGTGCTTTGGTTAGGTAATTTCCAGGGGGAATGTGAAGGATTAGGGTGGAGGCGACATGGTGGGGATGGACAGAAGAGAAGAGGGGTGGAGAGGGGATACGACGGGGGATGGACATACAAGGTGTATTTTATGGTTTACAGCGGGGGAGACCGATAAAATGGCCAGGAATAAAACGTTTTACGATGAATGGACAAACTTTTCTCTACCACGATACAGAAACCAGGCTAAAGAGTGATAATACAAGAAATTCCACAAATCGTTTCTGTAGTAAAAGTCGTACCTACTTTTATCTGGCAAGAATAGAGCCTTAAGATGAATTCAATTTATCAAGTCATACAGAGAAATGAGAAAAGTAAGTACACAGCGTATGTATATACGAAGCATGTCGAAGTCACCTTTTTGTATGAAAACAGCATTCAATTTTCTACTAAAAAGTTATATTTCATTTATGAACCTACAATTAGTGTCCGACTGAAAAAGGACTTTCTACCGAAACCGAATCATCGGTATCTGTCTCAGTTTCTGCCGAAAACGAAAATTTTTTAGACATGTTAAAAATCTATTATTTACTGAAATTTTCTTATTTTTTATACTTATATATACAGTTAACACGTGTTAAATTAAATAAAAAACAATAGTACCTACTCATAGAAGTAGGAAAATATGTGTTTTTTTTATATTACTGCTATAAAACAAATAAAAATTATAAAAATTAACAAAACATGTTTACTACTTCTTGGAACAAAAATTTGTGGTAATCAATCAATTAGGTAATGACATTTTTTTATACTTACATAAAGGAAGGACCTCATTAATTGAGTATTTTAATTTTAATTGGGTTTACAATCACAACATTCTTATTACACGTGTTAAATGAAATAAAAAACACAATAATTGAAGTATGTTAAAAAATGTTTTTTTTTTTTTTTATATTACTACGATAAAATATTGGAGGGGACCCCACCACTTTCCCAACGGCGTTATAAGGAAACATATGGTTTCCTCCTTCACCGCCCACGTCAAGACTCTCCTTTTTTTTAACGAAGCTACATTTATTTGAACGACTCTAGACCCTCCAATGTCCATGCATACGGGGTTAGTAAGCAGTATGCAAGTACTTACATTAACATTATAAAAAAGATAAATAAAAGTAGCAGCCCGTGGAATAATTCTTCTGAAATCCGTAGAGATAAATATATACAGATAAAGGTGTTAGTAAATAAAAAGAAAAATAAGAGCTGCGCCCGGTGGAGGAGACCTGGATAAGAGAAATAACGAAAAAGTTAATAATAGAAAAAAGAAAAATAACGAAAAACGTAATAATATAATGCAAGTATTTGCAATAATAACTGAGAGAAGATAAAATGCATAAAAAGAAAATATACAGAGAAGGTATTCCACAAACCACCAGGCATCCCAATGCAAGTATTTGCAATAATAACTGAGAGAAGATAAAATGCATAAAAAGAAAATATACAGAGAAGGTATTCCACAAACCACCAGGCATCCCAATACAATGATACTATAAAACAGACAAAAATGATAAAAATTAGAGATGAAACGGATATCCGGTAACTATCCGGTATCCGGCCTAAATTTACAATCCGGCCGGATACCGGATAGTAACTCATATCCGGCCTGATACCGGATATTCAAAAACTACGACAATTTCCTACAATAAAATGCAATAATCTTTGTTAAGTAAATATCAATGCAAGTATTTGCAATAATAACTGAGAGAAGATAAAATGCATAAAAAGAAAATATACAGAGAAGGTATTCCACAAACCACCAGGCATCCCAATACAATGATACTATAAAACAGACAAAAATGATAAAAATTAGAGATGAAACGGATATCCGGTAACTATCCGGTATCCGGCCTAAATTTACAATCCGGCCGGATACCGGATAGTAACTCATATCCGGCCTAATACCGGATATTCAAAAACTACGACAATTTCCTACAATAAAATGCAATAATCTTTGTTAAGTAAATATCAATAAAATGGCTTATAATTATGACGGCTTTTATTTAAAGTCGAAAAAGTTACAAAAAAGCCAGAAGGCCTTCTAAAAAACTAAAATTTTCTTTTGAGATATTCACTCTAATGATAAATAGTAAATATCTAAACTAAAACAAAAACCACGCAGAGTAGCGAAAACTTAAATTAACATGATAAACTAAACACAATCACCATTATAGTGAACTAAAAATCGTAAAAAACACAGATATTGAAATGGTTAAATACTGACATTGAAGGACCATAATATACCTCTTATTCATCTTCTTATCAAAGAGAATATTTTGAATTAACACTCGAGAAAATTAAAGAGAGACTTAAATTAACGAGACAGTGGGCCTAATATCCGGTACCCGGATCCGGCCGAACAACTATCCGTTTCATCTCTAATAAAAAAATACTCAACGTAAAAGAACCTCAATGCTTAGGGAACGTACCCATTCTATGTGGCCAACTTTTTGCACCCCCCCACCCCCCATCCCCCCCCCCCCCCCCCCTCCCCGAAATCAAAGTGTAATCAAGCTTTAAAAACAAAACAGATTAAATTTGTAGCAAATTTTTGTTGGACCACCTAAATTAAACTATTGTAGGTACTTTTGCATCAAAATGATCCACAGAACAAAATGTAGTTGACCTATGCGATGGGCACTTTTCTACTTGTTTCATTCGTGGTACGTAATGGAGATTTTTGAACACCGGTAAAAGTGAAGTCATGAATGTATTTTTGCACTTTGGTATACCTAATGCAACAAG
Organism: Limnephilus rhombicus; assembly: GCA_929108145.2. Taxonomy (NCBI): domain Eukaryota; kingdom Metazoa; phylum Arthropoda; class Insecta; order Trichoptera; family Limnephilidae; genus Limnephilus; species Limnephilus rhombicus. The sequence continues at coordinate 42,784,220 of OV815274.1, read as the reverse complement.
AGTAGTGTCGAAATGCTAACATTTTACCTAGTTATTGAACATTAAAAGTAGTTAATCTTAATAATAAAGAACGTCTCGGCCATACAAAATATATCGCCTTGAAAAAAGTCAGCTTCTTGAGACCGGTGACCTTGAAATTACACTAAAATTATTTTAGCTATTAAAACTAACTAAAAAAATAAGTACACTGGAATTTAAGTTTTTTTTTTTTTTTTTTAATTGTACAACAGATTTTTATCCAATTACCGTACAATTTTCTCATTTTAACAGTCTTAACACCTAGGAAGATGATTAATATACAAAAAAATCTTAAGGCTATCTAAAGAAGAGTTATATATATCTAGTGTTTCCGATATTTCGTTCAACAGCACCATTCCTCTTGTCATGCTATGCTGTGCTAGAACATCTGTTCTGCCGTATGGTATTTTGAACAAGTCGTGTCGACGACTACGGCTGAAATTTTCAGGCACGTATAAGCCATAACATTCCAAGAGGAATGGGCTGTCAATACGATTATGGATTATGTTAAAACTAAGAATTGCAAGATTTGCATAACGTCTAGTTTCCAAGCTAAATCTATTTGTTGCCTCAAGTAATTCCATATGGTGCATGAATCTCGGGTACGTTCCATTCATCCGCATATAGACATACCTAAGGAATTTTTTCTGAACTTGTTCTAGCATATTAATATATTTCGCTTGGTGCGGAGTCCACACACCACTGGCATACTCCAGCTTACTTCTTATGACTCCATCAAACATGGCTATCATTGCATCTGGGTCATCAAATTGCTTGCATATTCTGATGATGAAACCCAGGAGTTTGTAGCATGCTGGAGTGAGCCGTGATATATGATCCGATTGTGTTTGTTAGTTAGGATTGGTGAAAAAAAAAATTTAAAAAGGGACTGTAGTTTCTTATTGCGGTTGTAAGTATAGTATAAAAATGAGATTTATTCGGTGAGCGACAATCAACATATAAATAGGCTGTGTTTCAAAGTGGGGAAATATTCGTTAATGTACAAAGTGTAGGTAATAGAACGTATCCTTTATCGCTGTTTTCCGTACATTCTACCCCTTTGTCATGTTTTGCGACTTTGTTGCGCATACTTTTATGATGGCATTCCCTCGGTCATATTACTCTTCCCTTTTAATGGCGAGGGTGTATAAACATTTATATTTTATTTTGTAGGTTATCTGATGGCTTTTATTTGGCCTCTGTTGTTTGTATTTTTGTGGCTAATTTGTATTATTCCAACGAATCGTTAGTCACGGACGGTTACAATAGTTGGATTTTAAGCTACAGGTAGGAATTTGGTGTGTTTCACCAGCATTTTATCGGTCCTGAGTAAATCTTATATAAATTATTCAATATTTTTAACGAAAATTATTTTAACACTCATTTTCAAAATTTGATCTGATTTTGTCAACAATTCAGACAATCCCGTGATTTTTCACAGGTCTACGCTAGTATAAAATGCTTGTGGCGAGATTCAGAATACCAAATTAAGTGACGCGGGATGCATAGACAACCGAAATGAGAATTTTGATGACTGATGAAAATAATTGTTCGAATTACCCTGTTAGTACCTATAATAAGTAATACTTACCTACTATTTAAAATCGACGTCCGTTGTTATAATCAAAAAATTTCTAGCAATTTATAACGTATTTCTCTAGAGCACTTTCAGTTTTTTTTTAAATATATATGCATATATATATATATATACAAATATATATTTTATTTGTTTACATGAGCTCCACACAGGAGGTCCTGAGGAAAACAACCTTCCTAAGGGCCTATTTCATCTTTAGGGATGCTGTGTGAAGGGTTTCCTAAGTAAAGGAAGGAGAGCAGAGTTCTGGGAATGAAAAGGTTTAAGTGGTGGGTAGGAATCTGGGGTTCAGTTAGTTCAGTGTGTCCTAGTCATCCGCCACTAAGACCTAGACAAATCTTACCCCGTGAACCCGGGCACCCCTGCTAAGTCACCAAACGTAGCGAACCAGGCGGCGGTACCCATTCCCGCCTCCCATATTGAAATTTGTTTGTTATTTAACATGTTATGGGGATGAAAATAAAACAGTGTTTCTTTAAATGCAACATTTTTCGAGAGACTTTTGATATATTTTAAACGAGTCGTATATGCTTTCAAAAATTTTCAGGTATGAAAGGGAGAATTATAAATACAGAGGGAGTGCGCTAATATTAAAATGAATAATAAATAAGCAAAAATTGTTAAAATATTTAGTAAATATAAAATACTAGCTTATTCCCGCGGCTTCGCTCGCATGGTATTAGGGGATTCCGTCTCCGCCTTCTCCACCTTCCCTCTTCCCACTCCACTCCCCCCATCAACCCCCTCCCCCATCTCCCTCAAACCACCCCTCCTGTCACTCCAATCCCCCATCAACCTCCCTCCCCCCCTTCCCCTCCAACCATCCCTCCACCTTCCCTCTTCCCACTCCACTCATCCATCCCCTCTCCCTCCCCCTCCTTCTCCACCGACCTCTCCCCCACCCCATACCCCTCCCCACTCCACTTCTCCACCACCTTCCTCCACCCCTCCCCTTTCCCCTTCATTCCCTCCTCCCTCTACCACCCCACTCCGCCTTCTCCACCTTCCCTCTCTCCACTCCACTCCCCCCCATCAACCCACTGCCTCTCTCCCTCCACCCACCCCTCCCCTCACTCCCTACCCCTCGACATTCCCTCTCCCCACACCACTCCCCCCAACCCCTTCCCACCACCCCCTACCCCTCCCCTAACCCCATCCCCCACACCCTCCTCCCCCACCGCTTTCCCCCTCCACAAACACCCTCCCAACACCCCCTCCCCCCTCCCCACTCCCCCCTATCACCTCTCGCATTCCACACATTCATTCCCGATACATTCAGTTTTCAAACTTCTCGCGTGCCACCTATTATAATTTTTTATACAAATTTCATAATGCCAGAACTCAACGGTAGTTTTATACAAAACTAGCAGACCCGGACACACGTTGCTGTGGCTAATTAAATTTTTATAACCAACGCCATTTGTTTAATCAAATCCACACCACGCTGCCCGTTTCCGCTTGGCCTGATATATTATGTATTTCAACCAATTTACACAAAACCTTGACAAATTATATACCTAAAAACCTTCCAAATGAATCACTATTGGTGGAAACCGCATGAAAATCGTTGCATAATTTAAAAGATCTAAGCGCACAAACAGCGTAAGCGACTTCATTTTATACTTAGTAAAGATAAAGATAAAAATAAAGATACATTAATCTAATGAAAACAAATAACTTTGTAAACACCATTACATTAATATACTCGTATGTAATATAGTGGTGTTTAAAAAGTTATTTGTTTTCATTAAATCAATAATGATGCCACAAAGCGTATTTGCGAAATTTGAAGAAGTACCTATGTGCAGTGGCGTAGCGTGTGTTTCGGCCGCCCGGGGCGGAGGAAAATTTTGCCGCCCCCCTTCCGCAGGTTTTCAAGTACTGACCGGGGGGGGGGTGGACATCGAATTTTTTATGCCGATTTTTATGATGATTAAATCAGTATGTAGTGAATTAAAACTACATCCAGAACTTGAAATTGAAAATAGTTTTTTCTTTAATTCTGCCGGCACATTCTAAACACAAAACTGGATTTAATAAAATCTGTATGCGGTGAATTAAAACCACACTCAGAATATGAAAAGGGTTTTTCTTTGATTCTGCCGGCACATACATTCTGAACACAAAACTGATTTTAATTAAATCTGTATGTGGTGAATTACAACTAAACTCAGAACACGAAAATGGTTTTTTCTTTAATTCTGCCGGCACTTACATTTTGAACACAAAACTGGTTTTAATTAAATCTGTATGCGGTGAATTAAAACTAAATTCAGAACATTACAAGGGTTTTTCTTTGATTCTGCCGGCACTTACATCCTGAACATAAAGCTGGTTTTAATTAAATTTGTATGTGGTGAATTAAAACTACACTCAGAACATCGGGGGGGAGGAAAATTTCGCCGTCAACTTATTTGGGTACTTCAAGCAGTGGGAGGGGGGGGTCCTATTTTTAAAATCCTAAAATTACGACCTAATTATATACGAGCCGGATTTTTTGAATAATCACATTTGACGAGTATTCTTTCAACGAAAAACATGTTTATAAATTCTACTTCAAAGTTGATTGATTGATACTGCTTTAGAGTCCCCAAATAATAGTTTGCATATAGTACGATAGCAACAATCAATTCTCAGAATTTTAAAGCATTTTGTAACTCAAATGTAAAGCTTCACGCGATGCACGATGAATCTGCAACGCGTTATTTAATTTATCGTTGTATTCTGAACACAAAACCAGTTTTTATGCGGTGAATTAAAACTACACTGAGAACATGAAAATGGTTTTTCCTTGATTCTGGCAGCACATACAGAGTGTGCAACAAAAATTTTATAACTGAACTTCGAATAAGATAATGTTTTCCTTTGAATTGTGTCAGCAGATGAATCCTCAAATGGAATTTTACATTCAGAAAACTGGTTTAACCCTTCGAATAATAAGAAAAAAAATATCTATAATCTTTTGTCTGTTAATGTTTGCGCACAAAATTTCCGGTTCTTCCCAAGCATTTTAAATGTTCCTTTTATTGTTTTTTTTTACCCTTTTACAAAAAACAAAATTGTTCTAAAATCTAGATAAAATTATTTTTCCGATGTGCTTATTAGAATATTATTGTTTCCAAATATTAAAATTTTGATACAGGAAATGTGAATTGGCCCAAAAATTCTGCGTATATTCGAATTAAAGTACCTAAAATAGAATAAACTTAAAATTTTAAATACAGATTCCTTTTCTTGAAAAAAATGTAATAAAATTGTATTTTAATTTTTATCGCAATTACAAATTTATTTTAAAATTAAATGTGTGGGACATAATTTCACAATTTTATTTTAAAATTAAATGTGTGGGACAATTTGCATCTCCTGTGACCTGTGGTTAGACGGGTTAAATTAAATCTGTTTTCGGCGAATTAAAACTACACTCAGAATATGAAAATGGTTTCTCTTTGATTCTGGCAGCACATACATAGCCTGCAACTAGAATTTTGTAACCGCACTTCGAATAAAATAATGGTCTCTTTCGAAATGTATCAGCAGATGAATACACAAATGAAATTCATTCGTTAATACATTCTGAACAGAATTCTGGTTTTAATTAAGAGTGAATTTGTTTGCGAGTCATGAGCTTTAATTAGTATTACTCTCATAATATGCGTATGGTTTTCCTACGAATTGCGAAATTTTGCAGCTTAAAAAAATATAATTTTTGATATTTAATAAATAATAAAAAAAAGAGTTGGATTCGTCAACGAAAAAATCGTAGAACATTTTTAAATAATGATTTGAAATTGTTTAAATTTTTCCAATATAATATTATTATTTATTGTGAAACTTTGCCGCCCCCCCCCCCCACGCTACGCCACTGCCTATGTGTTAATCGTTTACTAAATATCTTAACAATTTTCGCTTAATTATTATCCATTTTAATATTAGCGCGCTCCCTCTAACATTCGTATCTAAAAATCTCCCTTTCAAACCACCTTATTCTACTTTTTACTACGGAGCCTTAAAACAACCAAATAGTCATATTTGTTTTCCCGTATTTGAAAGCATAATGATTTACGACACGACGTGAACACGTGTGCAAGGTAAATGGATACTTACATGCAGCCTGCAATGCGGCATGTAGAGAAAACATGATTAAACCCCATATTTGTAATAATTAAAGAATATTTTTGTTTGTATCTTTTCCTGAGTAGGTGGGCAAGAATAATCCTCAATTCTTTAATGACCGAGATGACGGCATCGTTGTAAAATAAAATAAAGTTTTCCCGATAAACTTTGTACGTCGGCAAGCCATAACACAATCAGGCCGAGCATCTTGGAGAAGTTAACGGTAGTTGAAAACGAAGAAAGTAGAAGAGGTAGAATCAATACTAAGGAATCTGTGTAGGTAATTTTCCATCCTAACAAGATTTCAATCACTTTGAGTAGGTCAAAGAGGATCATCAATTATATGAGAAAAGGGATACACAGTGACAAGGAGTCACTGTTGTATAAAATTAAGGCTTTTTGAAAGACAATCTTTCTTACAGTAGAATTGATGGGCTTCTTTCAGAAAAGGTGAAAGGTATATATAAATGGTAGGATAAGTCAGAAAATAGAATCATGACTCTACATGACGCGACGGTTAGATCGCAATCGTCAGATTCCAGACTCTAGATAGAAATGTGTCAGATTTCTGACTTTTTCTACCATTTACATTCTCTTTTACTCGTTCCTACCGCACCTACAGGATAAACATTTTCCCCTGAAAACATGATTACACTCTAAAACAGCCTATGATTTGTTGTGTGAGAAAGATTCTTTTGAATTTCCAGACTTCTTTCTTGTACATGACATGACGATGACGGTTAGATCGCAATCGTTAGATAGAGGTAGAAATGTTCGAACAATTATTTTTATCAGTCATCGCATTGTCATCAAAGAATGGGTGGCACCCGGGGCAGATGTCACCCCTTGGGGCGTGGTGTCACCCCCCCCCCCCCCCCCCCCCTCTATTAATTATTGACTTGAGAAAAAAATTCAAAACGCTAATTTCGACTTCATAAAATTGATTCATCCTGTGGGGGGGGGGGGGGGGGGTAGCAAGAGAATTTCAGATTTCTCCACAAATATAAGCTATTTTCGCCTGTAAAAAGACCTAGAACATATGAGAGAAAATAACAGACCTTGTTCATGTATACAATACTTTTGGTGACAATATCCTTCGTAATTGTTTTTCCACGATCGAGTGTCACCCTCCTGTCGGGTGGCACCCGGGGCGGTCCGCTCCCCCCTCGCTGCGCCACTGGTCCTGCGTAACTCTGGTTCAATGAAATATAGGAATCTCAACATCGCCATAAATATTATGTACTAGCGCAGACCTATGAAATATCACGAGATAGTCTGAATTCTCGTCAAAATCAGTTACAATTTTGAAAATGACAATAAAAAATAAATTTATTTTAAAAATATTGAATAGTTATTTTACGTCGTCAAATTACGGCCCGCGGGCCGCACAAATACCTGCCGCTTTCTTCTTGAATATTTTTTTTCATATACAATTATACTGCTCAGCTTTTTTCCAAATATTTTGTGTGCCTTATGATTTTGAAACGTTAATTTTAATTGATTGAAATTTGATTTTAAAACGCTCAACTGGTTTTTGACCACATCCTAAGTCGATTATAAACGCGCGTAATGTACTTTTTTCAACGTGGCGTTAACGCCCCCTTATGGGCGTTTGAGACTTTCAGGGGGGCAGTAGAAGACCCAGAGAAAAATAGATAGCATTGAGATGGCACAGTGAAGGCATGGGCAAGTAAAAAAAATTTGGTCTAAAAAGACAAAAAAACATGCTAATTACGTACTAATAAGGCAATGTAAACTTAAATACCGTGTCTCGACACGGGTAGGTATATCCTATTGAAACAGGCATCGAGCAACCTAATATAAACATACTTTTTATTTAGATAAATAAATAAATAAACCATCTATTAACAATTTATTAAGAATTGATACTATAGCCTGAACACAAGAAGGAGGTAGCAACCTGGAAAGAATTTTTTAACTTGCTAAACAAAAAGGCACTATAAATATCATGCTATAAAAGCATTCAAAAGTCTTACCATTGAAAATAAAATAGAAGAAAAGAAAAATAAATTCATACTCAAAATTAAAAAATGGATTAAAGATCAAAAAAGACAATTTTACGAAAATCTCATTACATAATAAGAATAAAACACATAAACGTAACACACAAAAACAAATATAGAACACATAATAAAAAATACATTTTACCTATAATTTTACCTAAATTATAAATTTTTATTTTTAGTTTAATTTTAGCTTTTTTTATGTAGCATTATTTTTATATTATTTTTAATGTGTTATATATTATTATAGTAAATTTTTGTTTTATAAAATGGAGACCTCAGCACAGGTGAGCTATCCAGTGAGGCCGACATTGCTGAATTGTATTTAAAAATGTTAGATATTGTGTCAAATAAAATAAATAATAATAATAATAATGGTATGCAAAAAAAATATTTCAGCGGTAACTTCACAATAGCTGCATTATGATCTTAATATATAAAAAGTAATGTTTTTTGTTTGTCCCTTATGCGCTCCTAAATCATTCCCACGATGGTTACTATAAAATATATATATAATAGTGAGCTCTGGCGTTATGAAATTATTTACTATACTATTCATCCGATTGATGTAACTTTGTTGAGTTGTTATGTGCACGTCCGCGAAGGTTTCTATATGGACTGGTGAGTTCTGTCGTTATGAAATTTATATCTATAAAAAAATTGCCATAGGTGGCGCGCGAGTTGAGGGAGATATTTCAAGCTGTTTAACGGCAGGAAGGGTAGGCGGAAAAGGGTGGATTCGCGGGAGGGGTATTGAGGGAGTGGGAAGGGAATGCAAGGGGGTTCACGGGACGGGTGGAAGCGGAAAGGGTAAGGGGAAAAGGCGTGGAAGGTAGAGGGGTAACGCGGGAGGGGAAGAGGGGGTGGAAGGGGAACGGGGACGAATGGGAAAGGACACGCAGGGAGATAAAATATCTTTATTTAAGTGGCATTGCAACGCATGCCGGGAACTGGTTAGTAACGTATATGATAGTTACATATTTATTATTATCGCAAAATTTTGACACTTTTATATAACGTCTTAATATTATGACAACGGGTGACAATCTAACTGGTGGTATTTTACCAACGCTGGTAAAACTGTGCAGTGGGTAGAATTTCGAAATTATTTTCACTGAAAATTTCAGACATGTTAATTAATTATATCGTGGGTGGTTATAAACAAGGTTTGAATCCATGATGATAATCATTAAGTTTGAAATGTTCGTCACTCCAATAAAATGTAAGGTTGAAATTTGCTCGTAAATCGAAATACTCAGATATGCGGGAAATTAGTTTTGCCTTCGTAATAATGCTCACTAAGTATTTCAATGTAGGAATATTTATTACTTCCGCACCCACCTACTACATTACTTTGTATGCCCAACGATATTGATATTTTCCACTGAAACCTTGAAACGTTTAAAATCAAATTCAACTTACAATGTACTTAAATCGAAACTATTATTTCTCAATGGTGTATTTTTTTCATATCTTATTTGTACTATATAATATTATAACTTTTAATATCTACTTGCTTTCTAATCTGTAACCATAACAAAAAATAACAGTAAGGGACCGCAGCCCCGGGAACCATTTATTGGATAACCAGCAACTCTACCATAAGTCACCCCAAGTGGTTCACCACGTTTGGTAACTTAGAAGGTTGCCCGGGTTCATGGGGTGAGGTTTTTCTAGCAGTGGCGGTCCGTGATTTTTCAGTGAGCTTGAGTGCTAAGATGGAAAAATACGATGTTTTGGATGTTGCTGGAGCTGAAAATCTTTTCTTTTTTTTAAATTTCAATTTTTTGTGTGAAGATTTTCAGAATTCTTTCAGCTTTTCTTTCATAAAATTTTTAGTATTCTTTCATTTAGGGATGCGCTGTATCCAAAAAGTGAAAGATCTTCATAAAAAAAATGAAATTTTGAAAACAAAAAGAGTTTCAGCTACCACAACATCAACCACATCCTATTTTTCAATCTTAGCGCTCTAACTCACTGAAAACAAATGGACTGCCACTGTTGTCTAGTTCTTGGCGGCGCATGCGTCTGCCCACTTATTGCGTGGCAGGCCGGATTGGGAGGGACGGTTGAGGGAGATCATTTAGCCTCTCCGGTTCTTTTGGACCCACTGACCCCAGATTCCTTTATTATATATATTTATATCTTTTTTCTTCCTAAAACTTACTCTTCTTCCTTTCTTTTAAAAGACCTTCCACACACCATACCCAAAGATGACGTAGCCCTGAGGGGAATTATTTTTCTGTGAGCCTCCTTTGTGGAGCTATTGCAAAAAACTGGTTTTCATTATTTTCACTATTAAATATGAAACAAATTTATTTATATAATTGTACCAGACCTAAATAATTTTAAATCAAAAAATATATATTTCAATTTTCAACAACCTACTCACAAGATTTTTTTAGATAAACTGCCATGAAATTTTTTTTAGATAAACTTCCGTGAGACACAAAACGTGCGTAGATCTGTTTCCTCCAAAGGAAAAAAGTAATCATTATCTTTCATCTCTCTCACATACCGCATCGCGACGTCTCCGTAGACCCCTAAAATACCTAGACGTGACGATAATTTTGAATATATGAAACCGTGATATAGTTACAATATTGAATTTCAAAAATTCGAAAAATGCAAACGTCAATGCGCTGATAAATAACAACAGTCGAAAATGAGACAAATGGTGAACGTATGTCTGCACCCCCCCAAGGGAAATATACAATCATTACCATACATCTCCCTCACACGTATAAAGAAAATGAAATGCAATTCCCGTCGCCGTAACTGAGCGTTATAAGATATACTCGTAGCTGTTTCCTCCAAAGGACTAGTACTTTGTATTTTCTCATCCTTTTTCTCACCATTATTTAATGGAGAAAAAAGATGATAAAATGGATAAATAACGCACGCTTTATGAAAGCCTTTATGCTTTTTTTGTGTCGCACTCCTCCGAAACGACTTGACTGATTTTTATGAATTTTTTATGTATATTTGGTACGAGAATAGGTGTTTTAAAGTATATTTCATACCGTTAGATGATTAAAGTGTCCCTACTCAGAAAAAAAAGTCTATTTTTTTGACAATTTTTTTTGTATTTTTTTTAATTTGGCATTAAAAAATACATATAACCCTAAATTTTAACCCTCCTATCTCCACCCTCCCATTTTTTATCGCGATTTTAGTATTTTTGTAAGAAAATTTTTAAATTTAATTTAATTTTTAATCATTTAAAAAGAAAGACAAACATTCCCGGGTTACGAATAACCCAACAATGTTTGAAAATCTCCTACTACCACCACAGAAGGCCGAAAATGTTGCTTGTGTTGTGATGGAGGATTTAGCCAGCCGAGGAATCGAACACGCGACGCTCGGGTGGGACCCAAGCGCTATGCCCAATCAACCACTGACCAGTCAAAAACCAGTCAAATTTAACCGTCTTTTGTATTTCAAACAGAACGAAATTATTTATGTTGTTGAATGACAGATGGCGCTATTCCTACGCCTCATCGAACATTCATCCACACATGCGCAAGACATTCACGAGAAGCCTCGCGTCATTTTGATATGTCATTTGGCATCGTGTTCTCGCGTGGGCAAACCATCGATCTTATTTGTGTTGGCTAAAGACGAACTGACAAAAAATATCGTACACTCAATTCCTCAATTGCTCTTCGAAATTCATATTGATTTTCTTTATTTCATTTTCTTACTTTAGTTGGTGTTTTTTTTTTGTTTTATCGGCGGTCAACGTCTACAGCGCTCCATTCCTCTTTCTGTCGTAGATCGCATCCCCACACACTTACAATACATTCGTTATTTTTTATTTAACAACCAAAATATTCACTAGAAATAATTTATATGGCAGAACAACGTTTGTCGGGTCAGCTAGTTCTTTACAGAAACGCCGCAGGGTAAAGTATTAATATTTAATGATTACGTCAAATACAAAAAGAGAAGCAAATGGAAAAGTAACATTGTAATATGTTCCATTTTTTTAAGATAAGTACTAAAATAAATAAATAAAAGAAAAGAAATAGAGAAACAGACAGTTGAAACTTGACAGTTTCCATTTTCAAACGGTTTGTTCTTTAAATAGATCTTAGAAAATTCATCACACAACAAAAAACGAGTATTTAGTTAAATTATTTAGGTAGGTAGGGGTTAGAGACCCACTCATATAGTTTCCATTGAGTTCACCAATGAGTTTTTTTATAGAGATGTGATTGATTCAATTTGTTTTACCTTAAAAATATCTGGATATGTACGGATTACGTTTTTTTTTTCATGGAAACGAGCAAGTATGGTAAAATTATTGAGAATAAGCACAGACCCAAAACGCTATCGAAATGTTTTTACTGTTGTTAGGTTATTATTTGTAATTGATCGCTCGCCTCCATCTCATATTACCCCGGCAGAAATGCTGGTGCTTTATGATAATATATTAATAACAGGGAACGGAATGAGTAGGGTTGCCAGACGTCCTTCATTTTAAAGGACGTCATGTATTTCAGACCCAAAAATTGATCTTGTCCCCTAATTTAAAAACTTCAATAGAGGACAATACTTTGTCCTTTAATTTGGAAAAAAATGAATCAGCGTGGTTTGTCGCAGATAGCTCAAGAAGCGGGGAGGGGAACACGATCGGGCAAATATCGCGCGTATTCGGCATTGCTCGGCGGCATTTCCCCTGCTAGATGAGGTGACGCGCGACGTTAGAGAGCGTTTTATCTCGTTTGTACGCAAGTAAATACATATTCTTAATTTGTTTGTTTATTGCAGGGTATACTGTCGTGTCAGTGTTGTACGAAAGAGTACTATCATACCTCATTAAATATACGCGATGTCTTAAGGTACCAGGATTTGTGCAACATGGTATCAAAACTACAAATATTAACCTTGATGCATTGTATGAAGAGTTCTGTATATTAAAGCCTCTCCTGACGAAAATTATAGAAAGTGTGAAAGTGTTCTTGAAAATTGGATTCAGATTCTCAAATCTATCTTTGAAAACAAGAATGTGCTAAAAATAATGCAACACGTATTTTCCATCCCGGTTTGTAATGCCCAAGCCGAAGGGATTTTTTCCTTGTATACGAATACGTGGTCCAAAAACTGAAATAAGTTAGATATTGACACTGGAAAAGCAGAACTACAAATAAAGTCGAACTACAACATGAAATGCAAACAATTTCATAATTTCATTATAGAAAACGAAGAAGCTCTTAGAGCAGCCAAAGGAAATACCACATATACTTTTAAATGCAGAAAGACTAATTAAGGTTGTACTACTTACTTGGCTTCAATTAACGACAAACTACGTTCCATTGCGTATTAACATTTTTTTATTAATAAATGTCGCTACTGATACCATAAAAGCATTTTATTAAAAAAATATTGATGTCCTTTATTTTCATCCTATGTCCTTTTTTTAATCGTATCAAATCCTCTAATATATAAATCGGGAGCTGGCAACCCTAGGAAGGAGGGACTGTGAACGATATGAAAAGGGTAATAATCATAATTTGGAAGTGCTAATTAAAAAGGCATAAAATCTTAAAGGTCAATGCTATCAGTAATATGCGATACATTACATCGGACGTGGAAAGTAGGACGGGTTGTTTCAAAAAATTTGATGGATTCATCAAATATTCGAAGTTCAATGTTCTGAATTTTCACGTTCTATGTAATTTCTTTTCAAGTTCTGCGATAATTTCAGTTTTATGGAGCAACTAACCTATAATAATATAATAACAGAACTTGAATAGAACCTACACAGAACGTGAAAATTAACTTAAAATATTTGACGAATCCGTCAATTTTTTTTAAACAACCCGTCCTACGAAACAAACTTTTATTTTCAGTAAATTCTTAATTCAAAAATTCATGTACGATAAAGATTTACATTCAAAGAATGTGTGTTTATGAACGACATAGATTTAGGACCGGGCGGTGGTTTCATATTTACGTCAAATACTACAGCACGGGTGTGGCTGAGATGCAAAGGTACGCTTACTCGCTCACACTAAGGCAAATACGGAATACTACTCGTATATAGGGAATGCAATCTCGTTGCAATCCTTTTTTAGCGAGATTGATCTCGGCCGAAAAAAGGGCGAGATCTCGCGAGTTTAACGAGATTGCACTCGACCATAAAAACGTCTTATTCGAAGCGCGGACTGACATGGACGGAGTTGCGATCTGTCGATTTCGTTCGGTGTCGTGAGGCGGCGGCCTAAGGTAGCCTGAGATCTGTGGTTCCAACTAGCGTTGAATCCGAAAGGGCCTTCTCGGCGGCTGGTTATCTGGCCAACAAAATAAGAAGCCGTTTAGCAGACGATTCTTTGGAGATTTTGTGCTTCTTAAGGAGCTATTTTCAAAATAATTCATAATAATGGCTTGTGATTTGAACTGAACAAATCTTTCATTTGGTTGGTATATTTTGTTAAATAATCTGTAATTTCTAATAGTCTGACTAATTGGTAGATTTTGTTAACCAATCTGTAATATCTAATGGATCTACTGAGTAGATATAGTTTTATTTAATTGATAATAATATCTCAGTTTAATAGTCAACTCAACTTAGATAATAAGTTTCATTTTTTTTTACTTCTCGTTGTTTTGTTTGTTATAAGAGAACTGTTTTATTACTAAAAGATTTTTGTTTGATATTAGAAGAGAAGACTGGTTGTTTCTTTCATTTGTTATTTGATAGATACGTACGTCAAAGTTTACCTACTACTTAGAAGTTTATTAAAAAAAAATATAGACAAATACTTCAAACAATGTTTGGTGCATAAAAGTCTATTAAAAAATTCGTGAAAATAAATGTTTATCTTATAATACTTATAATTTTTATTATTTTTTTCCTAATTTATTCAAATATTGTGATTATTTGCAAAAAAAAAACACACAAAACTGCCAATATCGCGAGATCTCAAAATTGGCGAGATCTCGCAGTATTGTTTTTCATAAACTCGCGGGATCTCGCTTGAGCCCCAATCTCGCGAGATTTGCATTGCCTACTGATTGCCTATGGAAGAATTCGGCCAAAAATTTCTAGAAAAACAGCAATCACCATATACAATTCAATTATTGCTCCACACTTCAACTACTGCTCAAGTATACTTTTCCTATGTAACGAAAGAGAACAAAATAAGTTACAAATTCTCCAAAACAGGGCAATGAGAATAATTCTTCGACGAAACAGATTTTCAAAAATTATTAAAATGTTAAAGGAACTAAATTGGTTGACCGTGAAACAGATGCTGACCTTGAACACGATGGTATTTATCCACAAAATATTGAACAACACGTTACCAAAATACTTCTCAAATAAAATTTTATACAATAAAGACATTCACAGATATAACACAAGGACGTGCAAGGAAATTAGGCTACAAAAAAAGGACAAAGCGAATACGCAGAACAGTCTACTGTACAAGGGAATGAAGTTGTATAACACACTACCAGAAACTTTAAAGTCCACACCAATTGCAAAGTTCAAAATATATTGTAGGAGCTACATAAAACTTGAAAAAATATAGTGAATATGAAATATTATTATCAATTAGAAATTTGTAAACTTAAATGTACAAATTACTAAAATAAAATTATTATTATTATTACTCGTATACGAGACGACTTGCTGTCCTAGGTTGTTCTTCTTATACTTAATTGTTGCAACGACTGATATATCTATCACTTTCTCTAACGGCTCTAAAAATCTTAGGGAAACATTCGAAATAATTATATTTTTTATAAGAATAAATAATTTGCGGGTACGAATGAAGTATAATTCCTTGTTTGTCGTGTGTTGGAAACATTTTCTCATCACACACGAAAATATTTTGGTGCTATTGTAATACAATTTTCTTACCGGTAAGATACGACCTAAAGCAGGGTACTCACCTAACCGTGTAACCTGTAACGTATCTGATACTGTATCAAGTGAGTACGTAGGCATGAGTCTACTGCGAGCCGCTCGCGCGTGGAGCGCAGTGTGCATGTGGACGGCCACACGGCCGCTTGTGTAGTGAGTACAAACGAGGCGCGAGCTTCAAACGAACGTTTTCATCATGGAGTGGATAGATGAATAAAATTCAATTGTTCTTGAAATATCCACTGATCTCTTGAGACTTCATATCCATTATTAAATTATTTGAACGATTTCTATTTTTGTATATTTCACTTTGCCAGAACCGACGATATTGTACATGAATATGAACGCAGCACTAGCCACCATTTGAGACATGGTGTCGGCGTGATATCGTCACGAGCTCTGCGGATCCGGGAGGTCGTAGCTGGATACGCGGTTACCTTGGACGAGCAGTACCCACTTGCAGATTGATACAGTATCAGATACATTACATGCTACTCTCTAGGTGAGTACCCTGCTTTACGCGACCCGTGGCATCAACTGCCTACAAATTCGAAGATAATATAATTGCATTGTTTTTGGCTAACCACTTTGAGATTTCTACCACCCTTCTACATATTATGTATTATAAAGTCATTGGTTTACAAGGGTTAGAACGATTCATTTCCAAAACTTACCTATATGAACATGAAAGAAATGATTTCATAAATAAAATAAGCGGGAGCCATAAGTACAACTAATTCTTACAATTCAGAAAGCCGCTTGTCCCTAAAAAAAGTTTGTTTTTATATTATTAATTATTAGTTACTTCAGATACACGTATTATGAGTTACATTACTAAGTATAAGTAGGTATAACACAGAAGTTCTTTATATTATTCACAGTCCTCCTCACTAAGGATTCCTGCTACGTGGTAGACTGCAATTTGTTGTTTTAATGTTATACTTAAGCCGTGTTTATAATTTCCTAATTTTCATGTCAACTTATTTTGTTGTTTTTTTATTTTTTTTTTCGATTATATTTTTATTATCATTTGGAAGAAAAATAAATATTTATGTATGTAATCCATTATCTTCGTATTCTGTCTTCATATTGGATTACAATTTCCTCTTCCTCTTGTTTACTTAGCCATATTTTGATGTTGGGTTTAAACTTGTTTATCTCGATGGTATTTTTAATTTCGCTTGGATATTGAATTCCTCTCGTAGTACCAATCTTCATACTTACTTACATCTATGATATAATATTTTTATTATGCATAGCCAACTCCTGGCTACGCTGTAAATTTTCATATTCAATTTCTTTCTTTTCATTTTCGACAGTTTATTCCACAAGTCTAAACCTTTTGACAGTCTACACGATACATGTGAATACGAAGAAGGTGACATTTATTTCTAGCTTTGTTTGACCTAAATGGAAAACAAAGTTTTTTTCAGGTAATTATTTTAACGATACCTGGTTTGGAATTGTTTTCGAGTTTTGCAAAGCGGCAACGATATACAGCCTTACTAAAAAACCCAGTGAAAATTTTATTCAATTGACAAACGGCCGCGGATGTGAAAACATTACTAATTAAAAAATTGTTCATGGAAAAAAATACACTTGGTTTACACGGCCTGAGAGGGTAGTTTATCTCTGTTTTAGTTTTTTTTTTTTTTTTTACATAAGCTCCACACAGGAGGCCTTGAGGAAAATAATTTCCCTGAGGGCCTATGTCATCTTTAGGGATGCTGTGTGGAGGGTCTTTTAGGGAAAGGAAGGAGAGGAGGGTTCTGGGAAGGAAAAGGGTTTAAGGGGTGGGTAGGAATCTGGGGTTCAGTGTGTCCTGGTCATCAGACCTAAACACACCTCATCCCATGAACCCGGGCACCTCTGCTAAATCACCAAACGTAGCGAACCACTTGGGGTGACCTATGGCAGAGGTGTTGGTTATCCAATCAAGGTTCCCGGGGCGGCGGTACCCATTCCCGCCTCCCAAATTGAATGATATGTGTCCCATAGTAATGATATGTGAACGAAATTTGAAATTTTTCCAAAGTATTTTGAATGTTCTATATATTTCTTATTTTTGAAGGTGCCGTAAAAACAAATACCATTTATGAAAACTAGATAAAATTACCTTTTTAGATTTGTGTAATTGAAATACACTTTAGTTTTTAAAAACTGCCATGTATTAATATTCAAACGCGAAAAAAAATGGATTTTTTTTTTACCAAAACATATTTGATGAAAGAGTACAGAAATTTATAAAAAAACAAAATTTAAAAAATTCGAACCTTTTATATAATGAATTTTGAACGAATCTGTCACCTCACTTTTTCCTCGTGCATACAATAAAAATATAATAAAAAATTTCAAAAATTTTTTATTGCCAAAAAACTAACCTAAAAAAATAATACCGACTTTTATAACAGATTTCTTGCAACTCTAAAGACGTTAATTTCATTGATGCGTTTAGGAACACATGTATTAGATATTAATATTTTAAAAAAACACCACTTTTATGAAATTCTCATAAAATAAAATCCTTTAAATGTAAATTTGAATTTTCATGTTTTACATAAAATACTTATTGACATTTCAATTTTCAAAGTATGATTATGGTTAGTATAACTTGACTAAAACTTATTAAAAACCACAAAAACACGGTAAATATATCAATTATGCGAATGTAATAGTGAATTAGTCATATTAATAGATATTACGATAATATTTGTGTAATATTATACACACACCCGCAGAGTGAGTTTTTTTTGGCGGTTTCATCGCGAATGACAAATGCGCAGGCACCGCCACCTAGCGGTTCTGTAGGAAAACAAACAATTAAATTATGTACACTATGAAAAATTGCATTGTTGCCAGATGTAAAATACATTTTAAGATCAAATCTTACTAGTAATGTTATCGTGTTTTAGTGTATTTTGGTTTTATTCATGTTGCTGCAGCAACACAGGTTATCGGCCGTGCTGTGGTTTTTTTTAGTAAGGCTGATAGTATATAGTATCTTACAGAAAATACGCTATGTAATTTTGTAGGGTTCTGAATTTGACTCGTTGCTGAATAAAACTACGCGGACATTAACTAGTGCAAGAATTATATTATTGTTGCTCAATGTTGAGTAATTTTTTTATAATACCTTATCTGCAATCGCCACTGACATGACTCAATTAAAATGGCCTCATTCCGCATGAAATGTCGTTAGTTTTAAAACAGGTCTGCTAGAAGCTGGTATAATAATGATTTTTTAATCAATACGATATAAAATGACCTATCGATTGTCAACTGCCTTATTTGATACTGGGGAAACGAACCGTTATCTATTCAACCGGCCAAAATAGGGTCACTGAAATGTTTCATTTCGCCTTACAAGGGAAAGTACCTACCAAGTTAGGTACATAATTTAATCCCATCGTTTTATTTACTTATGCTTACTAGAGCGCATATTTGAAGATACGCTTATAAAACATTTATTACAAATGAAGATACAATGTTTGCTTTTGACGTTTAGTAAATAAGAATATAAAAAACCTCATCTTCTCCGTGTGCGCACTGGGGGGGGAAATAGCTCATAACTGCGCTATATAATATTGTATATTATAACATCTTCAAAAAACATTATTGAAATGGAAACTTCTTTAGCACCTGTTTCATGTTACCTACTGAAGATGATAGGTACCTAATGTTAATAAATTGATGATTAATAATCCATTTTTAACCACCCCAAAAAAGAAACAAAGAGCTTAGGTAGGCAAAATTCAAATTATTTTCTGTACATAAAGGTGACACGAATTATTAAAAGCTTTTTGATTGGACATGATTTAGTAATATGTCAAAGCAATTGCGATGCCCCAGTTTGTTGACGACGTCGTGCCTACAATTCATAAAGGTATATTATTAGGCAATTAATTTTCTTCGAACAGCAACCTAAAAATATTGATTGAATTGTCACCCCAGAAAACCATAAAGAGGGCGGAAACAACCCTGATAAAGGTTCCATAAAAACCGCAACACCATGGGGAAAATACGGGAGTTCCAGTCGGGAGAATCACGGTTCTAAGTAGGTATCTACCTACATAGGAACTGGAGGAAAATGATCTTCATCCCACGGTCTTTCTGCTCCCCGCGCCCTTCGTCCTGGGAAACTCCATATTTACACTAGGGGTGTTTCATGGAAAAAAACCTAGGGTAATAAACGTAATTTTATATATATATTTTTTCGATTAATTTATCACATCGCTGATACAACATCTTAATACCTGTAAAAAAAAACTTTGCTGTAGAAATGGGCCTCGGCAGTGGCCTTCATGCTCTTCAGGTCATTTTCATAAGAAAATCATCCCCAGCACGTTTTCTTTTAAATCTGGACTATATACTGGGTTACCGATTTAACTTTAATAGAATATACTCCCCTGAAACAATATCATTTCACTTCTGCTTGATGTTTTATCGCAGTTGAATGATAAGTTTCGCTTATATCTATATATTAAGTGTTATATCTTCCGAACTCCCTCACTTTACCAAAATATTGAAATCGGAGTTTAGTGGTGGGGCGCGCCGAACTTTAAATTTTCTGGGGTCTGTGTCTCCCTATCCTAATCACTGTATAGATTCTTACAGAATTCGATATATTGGTGAACTAATGTCCCATAACATGTAAAACTTCACCCTCAGTCCTCGTCTTCATTTTCTCGATAAATGGATCAGAAGTTCCTACTCGTCGCTATCGACTAAATGGTAAGGTAAACATTCTAGGCGCCCTACGTGCATATACTGGAGGATCTCTTCAACGCTTTTTGTACATCATTAACTATCTGTTGAATATAAACTCTCCGGTCTGCGAGTGCGATTTCCTTCACTTTTTCTATGTTTTCCTCAGTCATTACCGATTTAGTGAGCCGGCCCTCGGCGGTCATCATCAATGGACTCGCTTCCCTGTTCATGGAAACGAGTCCATCTTTATACAACACAAAAGTTAGAAAAAGTTACGAATAGTTAGTGTTCATTTCACCATTAACGTCCTTTGCTTGCACACCATTCTTCAGAAGATATTTTATCACTCAGCAATGCTCGAACTTAGACGTTTCAACTGGAGCGCGCGCCATGTTCAACTTTGAAAATTTTTTGAGATGTTTGAATATGTTCTATATTAGCCATTTGTTAGAAATGCGTTCACGTTCACACTTTGAAAAGATTACATTGAAAAACAACCAAAAAAATATTTTTAAATCGGTTTACTTTTACTACCCTCGTCTCATTTTCCATCAGACGCTCTTAGTATAAAGAAAGGCTGGAATATTTTTAGGCTTCCGCATTGACATAGAATACATAGGTACCTACACGACATCTCTACATCTTCTCTACACATTATAAATTAAAGTTCTCCGCGGCGCCTGTCTGTCTGTTCGCGATAAACTGAAGAACTACTGAACGGATTTTCAAGCGGTTTTCACCAATAGATAGAGTGGTTCGTGAGGAAGGTTCATGTATTTAATTTGTCACGGTTTTGTGTAAATTGGTTGAAATATAACGATAATATAATTGTTAAAAGTGTCGGAAAAGGTCAATCCGACTGGGAGTTTTCATCGAAAACACTGCCTTATCCCTTTGAGATATAATAACAAAACAATGCATGGTGGGATATTCCTCTTAAAAAGTCCGCGATGGCATATGTCTATCTTCTAAGGATAGCTTACTATACCCATTCTATCTTCTAAAACACGTGGTCACGTACAACGCGGTAATTGGAAAGCTATTTAATCCTTATCAACTTAAAATACGTTAGTTACCTCAAGCATTTCATGCACATTATTATAATCTTTCGCACCATATAATAAATGAATATGAATTCAAGCGCGTTTCTCACATCGATGACGGGACTCGCTTGATGCGATAAGGGAACGTACCCATACTACGTGACCAACTTTTTGCAATTTTGAATATGGGGGGCTGCACTGTTCTCTGGAGGTTTCCGTCAAATTTTGCCTGTTATAACTAGGGGGACGAGATCAGATGAAGTCAATGCATCGCTCAAAAGATCGTATCATTGGCCATATATAACGAAATGTTGAAACCAACATGAGAATTTTATCGTCCAGCGAAGATAATAGGCAATTTATTAACGACGTGCTCCAAATAGGTAATTTCAATCTGGAAATGTCTGTATCACCCTCAGTAATCTTGGTGCAAAATGTGGAAGAATTGATTGAAAAGGTATATCCCGACCCGATATTATTAAAATAAATGATTTTATTCTTTCAAAATTTGAAGCATCATCACAAACCTACTACTCAGTTGACGCAGTCGTGGATGGAGAGGAGGCAGTACATTATCCAACTGAATTTTTGAATTCTTTGACGTCTCCCGGAATTCCACCGCACAGATTAATATCGAAAGTAGATTCCCTTATTATATTAATAAGAAATTTAAATCCACCAAAACTATGCAACGGTACAAGACTTAAAGTAGTCAATTTAAAAAAATTATCGAATGTACCATATTAACTGGCAACGGAACTGGTGAAACTGTTTTTATACCAAGAATTCCTATGATTCCCTCAGAATTGCCTTTTCAGTTCAAACGGCTCCAATTTCCAATAAAATCAGCATTCGGAATGACTATTAACAAAGCACAAGGTCAAAGTTTAAAAGTTTCTGGAATTGACTTGAGGCTCTGCAACCGGGCCCGAAAAGAAGAAGATGGAGAGATACGAAATTACGAATGTTAGAGGAGAGCGCTAACATTTACAGCGACAAAATCGATGCGAAAATTGCGAAAATGTTTAATAAAAAACGACTCGTTCAAAATAGATCAAAAATCTCGCGGGCATTATCTTAAACGGCATTTAAAGAAATACTGTGATTTTTTTCATACATATAACTTGTAAAATAACTGAAACATAATAATAATTTTTGAGCATACTTTGCGATTTTTTTCTATCGAGGGAATTTTATATAATTTGCGTTTCGGCGCGAGCAAAGTCTAGATATTATCTTCAAGAATAACATATATTTTTAAGAGCTTTAAGACTTACCGTGTTTAAGGGAAATATGTAATAAATCAGTACAAATCCCGGTTGCGGGCCCTTGAACACTCAATGCTTTTCGCACGGACAATTGTATGTTGCCCTGTCACGTGTAACTTCTAAACAAAATATGTTCGTTTCAACATGTAATCAGACAAAAGATATCAATGTTGTATATAAATAAACATTTTAGTTTGTTTTATGTTTATAATATCTACATAATAAAATACTTCAAGAGTGTAGACATTTTTATTTCCATTTAAATCTAAACCACATATTGGACACACAAGTTGATGCGATCTACCCGCGCGAAGCTACCATCTTAGAACATAATTACACAATTTATTAATTACCTATTACGTACTTAAGAAAATAATAAAACACAATTTGTGTCATCTTTTGGGAATCCGACAAAATCTTCTTATAGTGTATAAAAAATCAATATTTGTTTGTTCATATTTTATGCGCTGCCATACCGTTCATCCGATTGCGATGAAACTTTGGTGATTTTTGTGCACACGCCGCAAAGTTAATAAGTTATATATGTTAAAAAAAACATATAACGTCAAACGCATTTTGAAAACGTCTACAATAATAAACCCAAAAGTGCGATAAAAAGTGAAGTGGGCCATTACAACCAGTGCAGTCCTGCGCAGTTTTTAGCGCGCTATCGACAGGTGTTTATGCCTCTAACTTTTTCCACCCGGAAGTACCAAAATATGTGTTTAAACAAGCTACAAAAACAAAACGGTTTCTATTTAGTGCGACAATAAAGACAACAAGTAACTCGACGCGCTGTATGCATGAACCATCACACAAACAAATACAAGTGTTCTTACCGGTACTCCAACTAGCGCCGGTGGCTCTGTGGACTAATGCGTCGGAATTACTTTTTGCCCGATTTAAGTTCGAATCGCCGCACTCAGTTCGAATCCCACACCGGCGAAAATTTTTATTTTTAAATTTTTTATTCTTAATGAATTTCTTCTTTGTTTTTAATAAGCCATGTAAATTCCAAAGCCAAAAATGACGGTAGCAAGCTGTATAAATGAACTAAAGAGTGAGGTTGCGAAAATTCAGACAGTCAAGGACCAAAAAACAAAAAATACTATTGAACTCATAATAACGAGGTTGGAAGATGCAATTAACAAAGAGAGTCTCTCATTACAGGAAAAAATTATCGAATTACAAGAAAATATAATCGTGAGTGATAGAAAATATATCAGTAACTTAGAAAAATTCCAAAATCTCGAAAACAAAGCAACTACGAAAAGTTACGCTAGCATCGCCAGTGGAAAATACGCGACACCTAAAATTCCAGTATTCCCCGTTATAATAAAAACTAAAAATGAAAACGAAGACATAAAAGAAACCATCATTAAGAACGTCAAAATATCTAAACTGGGAATCGGAGTAAGCAGCATCAGGAAGACATCAAAAAATGAATTAATAATAAATCTACAAAAAGCGGATGATATGGCCAACATCAAAAATGAAATTACAAAATTAAAACTTGAAGGAATACACGTTGAAAACATTAATAAAAAAAGACCGTGCATGATCTTTAAAGGAATAGACGAAAAATATACACAAGAAGAATTTATATCAGATTTGATTCTGCAAAATGAAGACATAAAAATTATTTACGAAATGGACCCAAACCAGATAAAATACAAAGGAACCATACAAATTAAAAAATTTAAACAAAAAAATATAATTCTCGAAACCAGTGGAGATCTCAGAAATCTTCTAATTTCGAAAAAAAGCGTAAACCTTGGATTTTACCAAATTAAAGTAGAGGATTGCAACCCCCTAATGCAGTGTTACCATTGCCAAAAATATGGTCACACAGCAATGCGTTGCCTCCAACCACCGAACAAACCAATATGCCTTCATTGTGCGGGTGAACACAACTTAAAAAACTGCAACAATAAGAACGAAATACCAAAATGCATTAATTGCACAGAACTTAATTTAAAATTTAATACTACGACTCCAACAGACCACAAATCAAATAGTGAAAAATGCAAACACAGATTGAAAATGCTTAACTTTGCTCAAGAAAAAATTAATTATAATTCAAAATGACCGAATACATAGTAAAACAAATTGACGAAAAATACAAAATAAACCAAGAAATATGTCAAAATATTAAAGAAGTTAATAAGTGGTGTGTTACAAACAGTTCCCCCTTTTTATTACTACACATGAACATTCGAAGCATCGCAAAAAACCTTGATGAATTTTTGATAAATATAAACGATCTGTTTTTATCGCCCGCCTGCATAGTGTTAACAGAAACGCACTGTGATAACGATCAACACATTAATGCACTACCCAACTACAAAGGCATCGCAACAACAACACCAATTAATAAAAATAGTGGTATAATTATATTTGTTCATGATGAGTGTGAAATTATTAACACTGAAGAAATATATATACAACATGTAAATTGTCTAAAAATAGATATAAAATTAAAAAACAAATTATACAGAATTATAACAGTGTACAGAACACACAAATCAAACATAACTAACTTCATCAATGAACTATATGAATATCTAAGCAAATTATCGAAAATTCTTACTTTTGTATGTGGTGATTTCAATATAAACATTTCTGCTAACCATAACTCAATAGAAAAAAATAATTTCATTAACATGATGACGCATCTCAACTTTAAATCTTGTATTAATAGTAACACTCGAGAAATTAAAAACCAAACTCCATCATGTTTAGACCATATCTGGTGTAATATACATTTAAATGAAATAAAAAATATTAAATCTACTGTTTGGAAAACCAATATAACTGACCATTACGCGTGTCTTATATTACATGAGACAAATAAAAAACTAAACACAATACCCAAATTAAATCTTCCATATTCCCAAATAGACTATGAATTATTAAAAAAATCATTAATACATGAAAAATGGGAAGAAGTTTTAAAAAATAAATGCACCAACCAAAGTGCCTTACTGTTTGAAAAAACTTTAACTAAACACGTTTTAGAAGCAACAAAAACAACACAGATCGTCCCCAATTCAAAAACAAAGAAAATTAAACCATGGATTACTCTAGGATTAATAAAAGCCATTCGAAAAAAAAATAAACTTTATAAAATAACACAAAGGCCACTAGTTCACAATAAAATTGTACTATATTATAAAAAATATAAAAATATATTAACTACTCTAATTAGAAAAACGAAAAACGACTATTACTCAAAAATTATAACAGAAGCTAAAGACAATAATAAAAAAATATGGTCAACAATAAATGAAATAATAAATAAAAATAAAACATATGTATAAGCACATATCCGAAATATCAGATGGGAAATTAATATATAATGTACAAAATGACACAAAAAAATGTTGTAATATTTTAAATAACCATTTTAATAACGTTGGAAAAAACCTAGCAAAATCCATAAATTCGACCAATATATCAAATCCACAACACAGAACACAATTTCAAATAAATAAATTTGAGCCAGTCACAGAAGCCGACATTGACAGAACTATTTCGGAACTAAAAGGAGGTTCTGCCCCCGGCTTTGATAACATAGATGCTAAGACAATAAAAGCGATGAAAACATACTTAATTCTCCCAATAACACATATAGTAAACCTAAGTCTAGCAAATGGCGAATTTCCCAATAATTACAAAAGAGCAATTATAACTCCCATTTATAAAACAGACTGTCCTAAAGACCCACAAAATTACCGCCCGATTTCCCTTCTATCAAATATATCAAAAATATATGAGAAAATTGTAAAAAAACAAATTTGGACATTCTTAGATGAAAATAAAATAATCAATGATAATCAATTCGGCTTCAAAAAAAATACAAGTACTCACGACGCGATAGCAAAAATAACCAACTATTTATATACGGCCCTAGATTCCGATAAAAAATGTATCGGAATATTTATAGACTTGAAAAAAGCTTTCGACAGCATATCACATAAAAAATTAATAAATAAATTAAAATCTATAGGAATTAATGGGAAAGTTTTAGCATGGATAGCTAGTTATTTACATGAAAGACCACAACAAGTAAAATTACTAAATCAAGTCAGCGATTCAAAATATAGCGATTTTTCAATACCCCAAGGAACAGTTTTGGGACCATTGTTATTTATTATATATGTCAATGATATATTCAATATTTCTAAATATGGAGACATTGTCTCCTACGCTGACGACACAGTCCTACTACTAAAAGCAAACACTTGGTCTGAATTAAACAAAATGGCAAATACAGATATCAATGCACTAAAATTATGGTTTGATAAAAACCTATTGACTTTAAATTCTAAAAAAACCTATTATTTGCCATTTTTCATTAAAAAACAAGAAACACCTAAAGAAATAAACTTAATAATCCACTCTGTGACAAATACAGAAAACCACAAATGTAATATATCATGTTCAAAAATAGAAAGCAAAACTGATATTAAGTACCTGGGCATAACAATAGACCAGCGTTTAAAATGGTCTCCACACATAAATATTCTGAACAACAGAATAAGGAAACTAACATATATATTTAGATGTTTAAGAGATATTTTAAACGAAAAATTACTTAGAACCACATACTTCGCTTTCTGTCAATCAATTATACAATACGGCATTATAGGATGGGGCGGTACATATACAAATCAAACACAAACAATTTACATATCACAAAAACTAATAATAAAAACAATTTTAAAAAAACCCTACTCATATTCGTCAGAACTTTTATTCAAACAATTTAAAGTCAGAAAATTAAGTGCATTATACTTTTATCATGCAACATTACAAATTTATAAAGATAATATTAAAAATCAAGTTGCACCATTTAAAAATAACAGAAGTCTTAGACAAACATCAATACTTCCCACTCCAAAATGTAAAAAAAAAATTGGACAATTGAGTCATAAATATCTCGGAGCAAAATTTTTTAATTCATTACCAGAAAAAATTAGAAACATGAATACCAATATAAAAATTTTTAAAACTCACCTTAAAAATTATACTGAAAACTTCGTTTAAATGGTAATTTAAATGTGATATAAATAAACTGAATGATATAAAAAAAGCAATACAATAACACCCCCCCATACACACAAGCCTTGCTTAATTATGGGGGTACATCAAATATATCTACCATGTAATTAAATACTGTATAAAATTTATCTGTAATTTATGTACCTTCTATTACTAATAAAAAAAAAAAAAAAAAAAAAAAAAATAATAATGGCGTTTTGAAATTTCTATAAATAAAAATGCGTGTATTTTATATATTTTAGCGGAAGGGAAGAAAGGCAGGAGGGGGAGTGGTTATGATGGAGAGGGAAGGTGGAAAGGGAGCGCGGGAGGGGAAGGGGACTCGGGAGGTGAACGGGGACTTGCGAGATGCAGGAGAAGGGGAGAATCAATTTATTTGTTTGAATGGCATTGCAACGCATGCCGGGTACCAGCTAGTGACAAATATGTTGATCAGCAAACGACTGAATTTTTCAAGCTCAACATGGATATATTTTTCATCACATCACAGATTGAGAATTGAATGCTCTTTAACGATACATAATAAAATGTGGGGAAAATTGAATGAAATATGCTGTGATACTTATTTGTTTAATAAAAAACACAGTTTCTCTGAGAAAATATTATATACTCCTGTATACTCGTATTCTCCTTGTTATTGTGTATTCTCGTCTATATCGACTCTTTTAATGCTTTTCTTTCAATTATTTTCCTAACCTTAAAACCTAACTTTACAGGATGTCTGTATTATTTTTGTCCCGTTTTACTATTTTTGAACAATAATTTATTTTATTTACAGGATATCTGCATTAAACATCCCTTTTTTACTATTTTTGAACAATAATTTATTTTATTTACAGGATATCTGCATTAAACATCCCCTTTTTACTATTTTTGAACAATAATTTATTGTCTTTATAGGATGTCTGTATTACTGCGTACAGGCAACTTATGGTAGATTTAGACTTGTAAGGTGCGACGTGACGTGACGCCTTACAGCGGTATCGGTTACATACATTTAGTATGGAGGCGATTACATTTGTAAGTTCCGTTGTGGCATGATGCGGTCTGACGTGACTCGAAAGAAGCTATCTCGATTTTCGACAGAGAGGTGAAGGTGAGGGGCGCGGGGACGGCCTCGTCTCTGCTAGTGTGTATGTACCACGTGCTTGTGTATTGACGCGCGGGCCACTTTTTATTTCTTGTGTCCGGAAATCATATGACATTTGGATTTAAAAAAAAATAAAACAGTATCATTACATTATTAAAACAGTATCCATACATACGCTACCACTCGTCTCGATATAAAATTTAATTGAATATATCGTTAAGGACGACCTGATCAAAATAGTACGACAACATAAAGCGATTTATGATACGAAATGTAAAGAATATAGAGATCAATCCATTAGAGCAGCTGTTTGGGAGGAGATAGGAGAATATCTGCTCTTTCTTTTTTTTTAAAAAAAAGACTTGCCAGAACCATAAATTGAATGTCTTCTTCAAAATCTGAATCAGAACCGGATGATTCGTGAGAAAACATTGGGAACATGTGAACTCCCCGAGAGCTACGACCGTATTGATTTAAAATATCGTCATAAGCTGTCAGAAGACAACTTATAGATGTAAACGCTAGCCATCACGGCAGAGAACATCACGTCACGTCGCACCTTACAAGTCTAAATCTACCATTATGCAACCACCGAGGTTCTGCAGTGCCTCCACGATGTTCACCGGGAGGGTGCACTCATTCCCAGCCTTACTTCGCCACCGTCTAGCCAGCTTCTGGAGCAGGACACGGAAATCAACCAACATCATTGTCGTGGCTACATCCGAGTGGCTCAGCTCCCACTAAATGACGATCTTAAAATATTAATTGAATTTTAATTCTGTTTTATTTTTGTTTAATTTTATTTAAATTTTTTGTTATATATGTAACGAATTTCATTTTCGTTTTATGTTTTAATTAGGTACCTACCTAATACGTAATCACATGTTATTTCTTTTTTCTTTTAGATTTTTTTATGTAATATGGCAGACTGGGATTGCACTACCCTCCCAGTCCTGCTGGAATAAAAACTTAAATAAAAATAATTAAAATTAATTTTGTACCATTTTATTGTTAGGTTAGGTAAGAGTAGGTTAGGTTTTAGTAGATATTTTGTTGGAGTGTGTTTTGTCCGTGGGATAATTTGTCGGGGATATCTTTTCGCGGGATGAAAAGCCGCGGAACCATCCTAAACGAGATCACATTTCACCATTCCGATACTTAGAGTGTCTACCATTCTATTGCCACGAAATCTTGAATTAGGTAAACTATTAATAATTATGGTATCCCACAAACCATCCCAGTGTGTCCTATATCGATTCCCTTTTAGCTTTTAGCGCGAGCAATATTGAGTCAGCCATGCTTAATTTGATTCTCCGCTCGGTGCGTTGTTCAAATTTCTCCCCAATTCAGTTGGGAACAACCTTTTCCGATAAATACGTCGGTGTTTATGGGCTGGCCATGTTTTACGCGTTGTACCCAGAGAGATTTCATGAAAAATGAGTGAGAAATACCAAAAATCCTTAAATTAGAGATCTCTTTTCTCCCAAGAGGTAATTTTTTTGTTACGAAAATAATAAATTGAGTTAAGTTTTTTTTAAAGACTGTTTGTAGGTACCTTATTCAACGAACCCAGACAACTTCCGACAAACGTAATTATTAGAACTGAAAGTGACTTTAATGTTTGAAAACAATGTATCTTTCTTTAATATGAATTCAGGTAGAGTATAATTCATTTAAAATTCAGTATAAATGTCATTCTAGCAACATAGAAAGGGTACCTGAAGTTGAATTGAATATTCCAATAAGGAACTCCAGTACGTTTTTTATTTTTTTTTAAATGATTTTTTTAATGAATCCTTCTAACTTAAATAACTACATATTTATTTTTATTTTTGTAGTTAGTTTTAATTGTTAAAATAATTGTCAAAGTTTTAATTTTTCAAGATACCCCGAAAACCACCATATTGTATGGTGAATCGTATGACGTCATCACTCACCAAAAGTTTTTTTTTTTTTTTTCAACGGGTGTTGTCATTTTCTATGACAATTATACGGAAGAAGCTATGAAACTATTCAATGAGTAAAAACATTATTTTGGTGAAAGTATGTATTTATTATATTTTTCAATATTAGATATTACGGGAGAGTGGTATAAAAATTTTTGGAAATTATTATTTTTTTAGCTTTACGAATCGAAATCAATATTATGGAAAACGAAGCATCGGTAGGCAACTGATAAGATACGGCGCCGGATCAGTTGTTCGACGTCGGCCATTTTGGAGTTCGGAATTCGGAGGGTAGGCCGTGGAAGAAGCATTACGATTTTTTTTGCACTGTTTAAAGTTTTTGAATATTTTAAATAAGTAATAGAGATAAACTAATAGAGATCCCTCCATTTTTGATACTGAATTATTTAGGCCTAAATATTAAATAATTTTTCAATAAACACAACCTGAAATGTTGTTAATACCGATGGCTTGTGTCATACATTTCAATACAATGACTGGAAAATTATGGCGAGCTGTGACGTCAGCACTAATAATATCAACTTTGACTTAATGACACGATTAAAAATGGTCTTTTTAATATATTTTTTAAAACTATTCGTTTAATATGCTCATAAAACCAGAGCCAAAAAAACAGACATACTTAATACCACTAAACCACTAAACCAGCCTTTAATTCCGATATACACCAGCACAAAACACGATCACAAAATCAAATACACCTATCGTCATCTACACACACAACTAAATTTGGAATTACTCCTTACAATACATCGCACATACGCAATACAACGCATTACCTAATGTCCTAAAACTACCAGAATCAAACAAAAAAATATTGGCAAAGGCTCTAAAAGGATATTTTCTCAGCAACTTTATTAACCAGTGACGAATTTATCTGTCTTCCTTTGTAACTCTTGTATATTCTTCAATTACCTGTATCAAGTGTGTCTAGTCCATTTAAAAATCTATGTATTGTTCATTGATTTCCGTGTTCTTATGTAAAAATAATTTTCCTTTAGATGTATAATGTTGTCCTTCCCAAAATGAGTTTTATTAAACTCATTGGGAGTATGTATTATATATTTTATGTAATAATTTTGTAATATATTATCTCTAATAAAAATAAAAAAAAATAAAAAATATACCAAAGTATAACTCTTCATTTGTACAAAGAAGTTCAGAATTTTTAGCAGTAAAGTTATATAATAAACTCCCACTTAGGACCAAACAAAATAAAACAAAAAATGGCTACATTAAGAACATTTAATGTTGGCTGAAGGAACTATCGGAAAATGAACTTACTTGTATACTTAAAACAACGTCGTAGAAGTTTCTGGAAAACCTTATCCAAACAATGAAGTTAAACCATAGAAGTCGCTGAAAACTTATCCAAAGCATAGTCCCCCTCAGCACAGGATCTCCTATTGAGGAGGATTACGAATATATTTACTATTTTATATATGTTTCATATAAAAATGTAAAAAACAATAAATGTATAGTTACTAAATAAAAAATGTTATTTAATAAAACGTATTTATTCAGAATCTGCGTTAATTGGTCTGTATTATAGATTCTCAACCTTTTTTGCCCACCGCTCACTTTGAGAATAATATTTTTATTAGCGCCTCGTAACTCGTGAATCTGAAATAGCAACTGTCGTCACGATTATATTTACCACAACGTGGGAGAGGGGGGGGGAGGGTAGGAGGGCATAATGAGATGGGGCAAAACGGGATATAATGATAATTTTTTTTTTTAATTAATTTCTTACACCATTACAAATTTGAGTTTATTGCATATAAGAAATAAAGCCGTAAAAATATTTTACATAAAAGGAATTTCAAGAAATATCGCAATTTCAAAAAAAATTCAGGCGGTGGTAAAGATTTCGTCAATGTGGAGAGAGAGAATCAAAAGAACTTCCCTTTTGAATCTCTCCTCACCTTCTTCTTCCTTGCGCTGTCCCAACTCATTGCCTAGGTAGGCTGTTGGGGTCGGCTCTTCTCGTTCTTAGGTTGTAATATCTTCTGTTCTGGGTATCGCCTTCATCCAGGCCGTTTCTCTGAAGAATTTTGGAACATTGATTCATCCAGGAGTTTTTCGGTCTTCCTCTGGATGACTCTCGGTGAAGCTCCATAGACATTGCCTGCCTCACTGTGTGGTCTGATGGTCTCCGTCTTATGTGTCCGTACCATCTCAACTGTCGTTCTTCCAGTTGAATCTCTCCTTACCGACGCCAAATATATCAATCTCAAAATGGCTGAGTTTTCAATATAGCCTCAATATAGTTCTCAAAATAGTCCGAAAAAGTGGGTGGCGGCATACCCCTCTCTTCTGAGCTGCAGGGAGTGAAGCCCCGGCATGCCCAGGAAAAAGTTCGTCGGGTAGAGCCACAGATAGTGGCCGTACTCCCTCATGTAGAGAAATCTTAGAAAACTTTTTTTGAACCCTCTCCAACAAGAGGGAGCACCCCACCTCAGGAGGATTCCAGATAAGCGAACCAATCTCCAGCCTACTGCGGACCAGGGAGAAGTATAAAATCTTCAGAGCACGGGTATCACGAAAAACTCCGACGGTTCGGAGAACCAACCCTAACATTTTTATGGCCGACTGGCACACTCCTTCGGTATGAGGACGAAATGTCAACTTACTTTCATACATACCTAATTCCAAGATCCTTTATATTTGAAACTCGTTTGAGATTATGACCGAACATAGTGTACTTGTGGTAAGTGAGACTAAAAATACTCTGGTAAAAGTCAGAACTACGTATTTCAAGGCATCTAATTGAAGCTAGATTCATTGACTCCATTCTGAAATGTTATCAACATCAGCTTGAAGGCGCAGGCAGTCCTCAGTATTTCTTATTAGAAGAAATAATTTTAGATCGTCAGCGAACAGCAAAAAACGAGAAAAACGGATGACTCCAGCAATGTCATTAATGATAATGGAAAAGAGAAGAGGCCCTAGGATCGATCCTTGGGAAACCCCAGAAAAAACAAGACATTCAGCAGATTGGAAGATTCCGTGTGTAACAAATTGCTTTATGTTCTTGGGGTAACTTTTTAAAAAACTTTAACATCCGAGTGGAAAAACCCATCTGGGCAAGTTTTGTGAGTAAGATATCGTAATTCACAGTATCAAAGGCTTTAGAGAAGTCGTTATACGAACAGTCTACTAAGTATCTACTATCTAGGGACCTAGCAACATAGTCGGTGAAAACCATCAAATTGGTTTCAGTGGATCTTTCTTTCCTGAAACTATGCTTTTCGGGGAAAATGTATGCGTCTATCTGAGGTATAAGGAATTTATGAATTAATTTTTCAAATAGTTTAGTAGCTGATAGTATGGCAACTGGTCTATAATTTTCGATTAACTTTTTCGAACCTTTCTTAAAAGTAGGAAATAACGGTGTTTCTGAAACTCGGCGTACTTTTAAATAAAAAATACGAGTTTGAGTTCTTCATGAGACTTATGGAACTCATAACGTCAGATTCCGTAAATATATGTAAATTGACGTTTGAAGCTTCTCTGGTATTTAATGTCTAGAAGTGGAGAGTCTTTATTGTAGACCGATTGAAAATGATCAACGTGTTGCTAAGCCCAAATCTCGAGAGCAGCTGAACCGATTTCACTAATTATTTTTTTAGAATATTCCTTGAAGTACGAGGATGGTTCTTACGGAGAGAAAAATTAAGAAAATTGCACAGAAAGTTGGATAATTTCAGAAAACCTAACGACTATCGCACGTTTGACAGTTCGCGAGTTTGAGAATGACATTTTGCAAAACAATGATTGTTAAATCAGGATTCTATTTTTGAAAATCTTTAAGTTGATAAATTTATTTAAAGTAAGTAGGGTAAGGTGGGGGAATGCCGGTCAGCGGGAAATGCCGGTCACTGTGGAATACCAAGTTCCTGAATTATTTAAAAAATGATACCTATACCACCATCTAGTCTTCACTGGGGACAACTAATTTACATGGCCGCGGCCATCTTGCATTGCACGTTAGTATGGCAGTGCGTCGTTCATGTTTCGGAGTGTTTTGTTGTTAAAATTGGAATTTTCAATCAAAGGTAAGCTTAAATATATTATTTACGGCTGGTTTTGCTTTTATTACCAATTATAACAAATTTGTTATCACTTTTGATGTGCCGGTTTGATTTTTGATAGCTTATTTAGATTTTTAGTGAATGTCAAAGAAAACATTTCTTTTGTTTTGGGGTTATGCCAGTTACTCGAAGTGGGTAATGGCAGTCACCGACCGGCATTACCTCATATGAAAATATAGGGCTAATTTACCTGATGTTTAGAACGATTTTTTGAGCGTTTTTGTGAAAGGGGAGGGGGCGGGAGGGCGGTGAGATGGGAGGAGGGGGGGAGGTATAGGAGGTGGAGTGGGAACCCCCTTACACCATGCGAGCGAAGCCGTGGGAAAAAGCAAGTAAATATTATATAGAAATTCAGAAACGAGTTCCGGTACGATCAAGGGAGTTATATGGTGTGGTAGATCCCTATCCCCCTTTAGATGAAGGTTCCTGTTTTTACCTGGAACCTTCATCCTGGCGTGCTTTTGAAAACATAAGGGGTGGAAGTTTCGCCCTTTAACAGTCTTCCGGAAAGTTCTAGAAGGTTCGATAAAACTCTAGAAAGTTCTGGTAGGAGTGGAGTGGTGAGTCTGGAAGGTTTCAGAATGTTCTGGATGGTTCGCTAATGATCTAGAAAGTTATGGAAGGATAGGTTTAGAAGCTTTCAGAAATGAGTGGCGGATTGTGCCGGTGAGTATAGAATCTAGAAGATTCTGGAAAGTTCTAGAAGGTTCGATAATCTTAATTTTAATCAATATATATTATTTAAAAAAAGTATTCGAGAGCATTCCACAACATTACAGGACATCCCGGAACATTCTGGAATGTTGTGGAATACGGAATCGGGAACATTTTGGAAAATTCCAAAACACTCTCGAATGTTGTCCCGACCGAAGCCGGGTATCCCAGCTAGTAAATAAATAAAAATATGTTGGTTTCTATTACTGACAATCGATCAGAAATACAAGACAAAATATGCCTGCCACCTCGGAACAGGCTCAGCCTAGTGAAAAAATGCATATTGTGTAATAAATAATTTTAAAAAATATGTATACATATACATCTGCGACAATTTCAAGATACACCATCAGGCTCACACACCTATAAATCAATTCATAATTTAGGTAATAGATTTAGGAATGTATTACATTGTGATTTTTTGATTTTTTTTTATTATGCATTAAATGAGTTCTTAAATTCTTTTCTGAAATGTTCGAGTTTACGCGAATACACATTTTTTCATTGTATCTATATTATATATTTCAATTTCATAATTTATTTTATATTTTACACTGGATTCATATTTAATAACTTATTTCTTATCTGCAAGTAGTGTGTTTTCTATATCACTTCACATGTATTTAAATGATGCGTTATGCTTTGTATTTTACTTATTACTTATTATATATAATGCAAACACCATTACCTTGTGTTTTAATTTATTTGCTTTGAAGTGCTCATATATTTATAACTTTAATTTATTATTATTATCATTTCAACAACTATGCTAAACAACCCATGGCTGTTTTATGTTTTAATTGATTATTTATTATTTATTTTATTCTTTCCCTTCTCTTTATTTTCTACATCACAGCATGTAGGACTATAATATGCAAAGCATACATAAGTTACCTTTTTTTACATTAACTCCACACAGGAGGCCCTGAGGAAAATAATTTCCCTCAGGGCCTATGTCATCTGGGATGCTGTGTGGAGGGTATTTTTGAGGAGAGGAAGGAATGAACATTGGTCTTCAAGAGACCCATGTTGTAGGAAGGAGGAAACACAGAGGCCGGCAAATCATTAAAAAAAAACCTAAATGTTTTAATCCCCTTAATTCCTCTTAAGTTACCTATATGTTACCTATATGTACCTATCTACTTTTTCTTTTTTAAATTAATATTATTTTCTATGCTATACAAATAACAGTAATTATGTTTTTAACTTTTTTTAAAATTTATATTTAATATTCTTTCTCTTCTTTTTATTTCATCAATTTTCTTTCTTTTTTTGTACAAATCATGTTCATACCCATAATATTTTGACTGTCCTAAAACGGGAATACTCCTAGTTGGGCAGTCAATTTTTTTTAATAAATTATGTATGTAAATGTATAAGCTTGTGCTAAATAAACAAAAAATAATTAAATAGATGTTATAAATCAATACTAATTGATTAACCATCTACAACAAATAGTCAACACAACTGCATGTAGGTAATTCATTCATTTCATATATGTAATATATAAAAATAATGATTTCAGAAATATAATAATGATAATTGAATGATTTATATTGCGATGTTTTCTTGAAAAACAGAGAAAAACGAGAGGGCGCTGAGCCCGATTCTATTAAATTGGATGGTGGCACAAAATATAAACTGATAGAATTGTGTTGTGAGCGTACTCGTCTGCCAAAATTAAGCAAAGTTTTCCCCTGTTTCCGATGAAATTAATCAAATATTTTCAAAATTCCTTCTTGAGCTGTAAAACAATATCGTTAGACAGTGTTGCTCGGTGGCTTGAAGTGAATGTATAGTAAGAATTTCCACTTTTTTTACCTAGGTATTGAAAAACCGAAAACTTTTTTTCGTATTAACCTGCAAGTTTCCGTCAGTCTTTTTCACTGAAAATAGAAATTAACAAATAAAATTCCCACACCATCGTGCAAAACTATTACGTATAGTGTGGTTACTACTACTTTTTAAAGAAATTATTTAATTTATCAAAATTTGTCATTTTTATTTTATTTAGAACCCCTATTTCTATGTCCTTATACTTCTTACAAATGTACCTACTCTATACGGGATGTGTGGGATTGTACTTACCTCTCCACGTTTCGGAATAATAATAAAAATTCAAATTGGATAATTTGTAGAGCGCCGTTTTTGTGAAAAATCACGTATATATTGTTAATCAAAATATTTTTTTCTATTAACCGCACACAAGAGACCCGCGAAGAAAATATTTTCCTTTAGAGCCTATTTAATATTTGGGGATGCTGTGTGGAGGGTTTTTTCAAGGGAAGGAAGGAAAGGAAGTTCTGGGAAGGATATAAGGGGTGGGTAGAAATCTAGGGATCAGCGTAATGAAGTGTGACGGACGTATGATGCCATCCCTCCCGCTGCTTCGCAAGTCGATAGGTCCAGAGAGACCAGCTGTAGAGGTCAAAGGATCTCCCCAAACCGGCCTATGCCGATCCGGCCCGCCGCGCAGCAGGTGAGCAGGCACATTCGCCGCCAAGACCTGAACACACCTCAACCGATGAACCCGGGCACCCCTGCTAAGTCATCGTCAAACGTAGCGAACCACTTGGGGTGACCTATGGCTGAGGTGTTGATTACCCAATAAATAATTCCCAAATTGAATCAAATTACTTAATATATTTTTCAGATACCACCGTTGAGCACCGCTGATGTCGCTCACAATTGACTTGAAAATAAAGTCAAATGTTAATATCCCGAAATGAAATCAAACGGAAGCTTTCGTCTAAAATACGGCTTTATGTATTATTAAATTCATTTCTGAACATGAAAAAATAAAATAAAAATTAATATTCTTGACTTAACAAATGAACTTCCGTCCTACGCTTCTTTTATAGAATTACTTAATCCAATATCCTGAAGTACACAGTTACATAATGTGCCGTATCTCATGGTTCAAAATTTTTACTCTAACAGACGTTCGGTGTACAAACTAGATAATGTTTTTTTAAGCATAACGTTCAGGCATAGATTATTTTCTTCTAATACAGTTAGTAAAAAATCTTAAAAGTCGGTTAAGTTTTGGAGGAGAAAAATGGGGAATACAAAATCTCGATTTGATGATTTTATTTGGGTACTAGCTTTTTCCCGCGGCTTCGCTCGCATGGTGTAAGGGGGGTTCCCACTTCGCCTCCTCCACCTCCCCCCCTCCCCCCCTCCCTCCCACCCCCCCTCTCACCACCTTGCTCCCCCCTCCCCCACACCCCTCCCCCTCCCCTCCCCCATCTCTCCCTCCCTCCCGCTTTCCATATATTCAATCCCAGTACATTCAGTTTTTACAAGCCACCTTTTACAATTTTTATTCAAATTTCCATTTTTCATGTAGGTATATTAAATTTGGTACCTAACATGCGTACCTATTTAAAATATCTAAAATTCTTGATTCGATTCAAACTATTAGGGGAGTACCTACTTTTGATAAATTTATTAACTTAAAAATTTTCAAAAATAGAATCCTGATTCAACAATGTCATTTTCAAACACGCGAACTGTCAAACGTGCGATAGGTTTTCTGAAATTATCCAATTTTCTGCGCAAATTTCTTAATTTTTCTCTCCGTAAGAACCATCCTCGTACTTCAAGGAATATTCTAAAAAAATAATTAGCGAAATCGGTTGAGCTGCTCTCGAGATTTGCGCTTAGCAACACATTCAGCGATTCATTTTTATATATCCTACTTATATAATATTATAAAAATATTATAAAGGTGAAAGTTTGTATGGATGTATGTTTGTTACTCTTTCACGCAAAAACTACTGAATAGATTTAAAAAATTCTTTCACTAATAGAAAGCTACATTATTTGCGAGATCTATAGGCTATATATATTGGTAAGCTCTGGCGTTATGAATAATCTCTGGCGTTATGAAATTATTTTTCATACGTTTTCTGTCGTTAACAAAATCGATTTATTGCAAACGCCAATTGTCGCCTTGGAAACGATGTTTTTTTTATTTAGGTTACTATGGACATCCCTATGATGTTAAAATTCAAATACGTATAAAATACTAATTCCTACTTTACTGAATGGATTTTAATGAAACTTTACAATATATAGGCTATATCACAGAGCTCTGGCATTACGAAATTTGTATGAAAAAATTGCAATTGGTGGCACGATTAGTAAGATATCTATAATTCTTTAATCGAT
This sequence comes from Limnephilus rhombicus, assembly GCA_929108145.2. Classification (NCBI taxonomy): domain Eukaryota; kingdom Metazoa; phylum Arthropoda; class Insecta; order Trichoptera; family Limnephilidae; genus Limnephilus; species Limnephilus rhombicus. The sequence goes on along the minus strand of OV815274.1, from coordinate 42,744,475 downwards.
TCAAATTATTAGGGAAGTAGGTACTTCGCTAATTTAAATATTTTCTTAAATAGAGTTTTTATTTAAGAATCTTTGTTTTGCAAAATGTCTTTCTCAAATTTTGACATCACAGAACAATTATTGTTTTAATTGGATAGACAGGTATCGCATTTTTTTAATATAAAACTGCCGTACTGGATTTTTTGGTAGAATATAAAAAGAAGAATAATAATTCGTACTTAATAACCCTCTCTAAAAATCAATTACCGAAATATACGTATGTATGCGAAATGAAATAAACGAAATAAACCCGACGACTGAACCAAATTGGATTATTCTCTTTTTTTTTGTTCGGCATTATGAAATTTGTATAAGAAATTATAATAGGTGGCATGCGAGCAATTAGAAAACTGAATGTATCGGGAATGAATGTGTGGAATGCGAAAGGTGAGTGAGGGGAGTGGGGAGGGGGGAGGGTGTGTTGGGAGGGTGTTGGTGAAAGGGATAAGGGGGAAGGGGAGGGGGAGGGGGTTAGGGGAGGGAGAGGGGGGAGGGAAGGAAAGGTAAAGGGGTAGGATGGAGGAGGGTGTGAGGAGGGGTAGGGGGTGGGGGGAATGAGGTTGATGGGGGGGGAGTGGTGTGGGGAAAGGGAATGCGGAGGGGTAGGGGGTGAGGGGAGTGGTGGGTGTAGTGGAGTGGAGAGAGGGAAGGTGGAGGAGGCGGAGTGGGGTGGAAGAGGGGGGAGGGAAGGAAGGGAATGTGGGAGGGGTGTCGAAAGGTGTGGGTGGAGGGGGAAGGGGGGGGTTGATGGGGAAGTGGAGTGGGGGGAGGGGTGGGTGGAGGGGGAGGGGGATTGATGGGGGGAGTAGGGTGGGGAGAGGGAAGGTGGAGGAGGCTGAGTGGAAATCCCCTAATACCATGCGAGCGAAGCCGCAGGAAAAAGCTAGTAAGATTATAAATCTGAGGTGCAGTTGTCCCTTTCACTCAGTATTCGAGGGAGTAAGGGCGACAGTGACAGCAACAGTTTTGTAAAATACATATTGTTCAAATTTCTAGAAAAAAAATTTAAAAAACAAAAAAACATCACAAATATCACCGGAGACCAAAATTTCTTTTTTTACTCCAAATAATGACAAGACTTACTGGTCAAAGTAAGTAAAGTGTGTCCCTTAGCACCTTGTTTAACTGCTACTTAACTCAAATTTCGATTTTTCATAGATGTCGGACTAATCAACTGTACGATTGATATTATTTTATTTTTTCTATATTATTTTAATTTCATATCTAATATTTTATTTGTTACAGATTTGTGTTTTTTTTTTTGGCAACCACACTAAGCTAATGCCCGTGTTGTGGAAGTCATACATTCCATGTTTTATATAGGAATTAAAAAATACTCCTCTTTTGAAACATTTAATAAACATAATAAAAATTAAGAAATACATAAAAGAAAGTGAAAAAAAAAGAAAAAAAAAAGAAATTTTAGAGAAAAATAGAAAAAAAAATTAAAATTTTGAAATACAGAAACAAATGATAAAGATTTTGTATTAAGAACGCATGTAGGTATTCTATACAAATATGTAAATTAAAACATATATATTTACATAGTATAAAATGAAGTCGCTCAAGCTTGATCTTTTAAACTACGCAACGGATTTTCATGCGGTTTTCACCAAAAGATAGAGTGATTCACGAGGAAGGATTTTATGTATATAATTTGTCAAGGTTTTGAAATATGTATATAATATATCTGACCAAGCGGCAGCGGGCAGTGGGCAGTGCGCTGACAAACGGGCCGTTTGGATTTGATTTAACAGATGGCGTTGGTTATAAAGGTTTCATTAGCCACAGCAACGTTTGTCCGGGTCTGCTAGTATTAAAATATAAATAAAATTAGGTGAAAAATATTTATGTATATAATATTAGAAAAATAAAAATAAAAATGAAAATAAAAATTTTGAAATGCTAAAATTAATAATTAAAATGTAGTGTTAAGAACTCATGTATTCTTTGAAGTCCGCTCGTCCCATTTCAAATATCCATTGTTGCACACGTGCTATATAAAGAGATTTACAATTACTTGACTTTATGTCAGTACTTTGTGATTTTAATTTTTCTGGAAAAAAAAGAAAATATTATTGAAAATAGTATTTTTTAAACAAAAATGGTTCCTTATTTGTCTGTCATTGTCAAGTTCTCGAGCTTTCACCAGGTTTACAAATTTCATAATATTCTTCTTTAAATCTGTCAAAATTCTGCTATGGATCACAATTTGAGAGACTCTGCTCTCATGCATTCGAATAATCAATTTTACAATTAGGTACAGTCGCATTCCAACTTACAGTGGTTTATTCAATCACTTAATGTGCCATTAGTAAACGTGGTAGTTAATTAACTGAAACAATTAACCGACACTTGATTAGTTCGATTAGTACGTACCTATTTGTAGAAATCGTGTAAAGGTCGGGCGTACCGACTACCGACATGCAATTACCCGGCTACGTTCGCCATTCTCAAACTACATCAATAAAGAAGCCATATTGATTACCTAATTGAAACATTTAATTATTCCTGTCATGGAAGAATTGACTACATTGTTTTACTGATAAACACAATATCGGCAATTCAATGTCAATTGTTTCGGTTAGAGATGGAATAATCGATATACCCGTTCCCGAAACTTTTGAATAATTGAATGATTGGTTTAGTTGTCTTAAAATAATCTTGTACAATATTTTTTTCTGTAGAAAAAACTACTTTCGAAATGTCCATTCTTATTGAACATTTTACAAAATATAGAAATGGGTTAAGGCTCTCAACTAGCAATCCAGAGATCGCGTGTTTAATTCCAGACATACCTACACAATTTTTAAAATTATTTTATTAATCAAAATATTTCACAATTCGTTCATTTAAAATTATTATATCCCGTGATTTTTCACGGGTCTGCACTAGTAATATACAGTCTTATTAGCAAAGACCCGTAAAAATCATGGAAAGTTCAAGAAAATGAGATATTCTCAGAAATAGGTACCATGGTGTAAGACAACCATTCATAAATGGAACGTTGCTTTAAATGGCTTTAGGCGTGTTTAGTGAATAGTTGTTAGTAGCGAGGTACTTCCCCACATTCCTCTTCTCCATCTCCTTACCCTTTATTATAAATATTCTCGATTCAAAATACTTGAAAACTCTTTATTTCACAGAACGTCAATCTATAATTACGTATGGTATCATAGCATGGGGAGGTGGCACTGCATCTGCACTAGACTCAATCGTAAAGGCACAGAAAACTATTATAAAAATAATCCTTAGGCTACTTCTAATTACAGGCTCGAACTTAATTTTTAATATTATGAATGTGTTTGACGTTCCGCAGATAGACGCAAAATCCTCACTCATCTACCTATACAAACATTCATAAATATCTACTATATTCGCCGTACTCGAAAACAAATACGTACTACAAATCCTGTAACGCATATTGCTTTTGGTAAACGAAACTTTAGATACATTACGACAAGACTTGACAACATTCTTCCAGATAGAATAAAAAAATGTGATTCACAAAACAATTTCAAAGATAAAGTAAAAAAATTGGATCCGAAGCATTGATAGGGCCTCTACCGGTGTGCTCACCCAAATTCCAAGTTATTGATGTAACCAAACTGTTGAGTAAATATATTATTATTTTTTTTATATAAAAGAAAGACAAACATTCCCAAGTTACGAATAACCTGAAAAAACTTGAAAATCTCTTACTACCACCAATAATAATATAAGAAAAAGCGGTAAATGTTGCTTGTGTTGTGATGGAGGACTATATTAATATATATTATTTTCATACGTTTAACATCTATTTTTAGTTATAATATTTAGTTATAGTATATTCAAACGAACGGCCATACAGATTTACACAGACTTGGGTACAGTAAAAATGAGACGTTCTACATAAAAGAAAACTGAAATGAATATAAATTGTATTAGTGGGTAAGGGATGAACAGGATTCAAGGTAGGTGGGAAAAGCCGCCGGTGGAATCACAAAAACCTCTTTAATCTTGCTTTGAGCCACTTATAAATATTTATATCAGATGGCAGCTCATTTCTAAGACTTAAAGAAAACGGCTGCGAGGCCTTTTTCATGCAAATTTAAAATTTGGACTTGTGGCCAAAATATCCAACCGAACTGTGAAACATATTTTTAATCAAATATCTAGTACGGATATGTACTACTTTATTTATGTGAATAAAATATAATTTAATAAAAAAATTGTTCAGTTAACAATAATTACAAAAAATTAAAAAATTTCACTCTAATCCTGCTAATATTATAAAGGCGAAAGTTTGTATGGATATATGTTTGTTACTCTTTCACGAAAAAATACTGAATGGACTTTAAAAATTCTTTCACTAATAGAAAGCTACATTATTTGCGAGTAATGTAGGCTGTATATATTGGTAAGGTCTGGTGTTATGAAATTATTTGTTATACGTTTATTGTCCAGACGAAAAACAAATCGTTGCTTAGTAACTATAAGTAATTATTTGACGTGCGCTGTCATTTTGTTATTTGTTTACGTTACTATAGAGATCCCTTTGATAGTTAAAATTCAAATATGTACAAAATACTAATCTATACTAATAAATGCGAAACTGCGTGTGTTTGATTGTTACGCTTTAATTGGTGGCACGCGAGCTGTTTGAAAAATGAATGTAACGGTTATGGAGGGGGATGAGGAGTGGGATGAGGAAGGGGTGGGGGGGAGATGTGGTAGAGGGGGAGGCGGGGGGGGTTGGGGGGGGAGTGGAGTGGGGATAGGGAAGGTGGAAGAGGCGGAGTGGGAACCCCCCTAATACTATGCGATCGAAGCCGGGGGCAAAAGCTAGTTAACATATAAATACGATGACAAGAAAAAATATTAAAAAAATACATATTGAGCCTTTTTCGTATTTATTTTAATTTATCATTATATTAATATACCTAGTAGGTACGTAATCTTTGGATTAAAATTTATTTTGGTAAATATGCAGTTAGTCTACCTCACGGATAACACGGAACGTTCGTGTTGTCGATGTTTGATGCACGGATAATACGGAATGTTCCTTTTTAACTAATAGACAATCAAATATGACATTTGTCGGAAGTACCAATCTTATTAAATAAATTCTCTAAAATAAACTCGCTTTTCATCATGCTTTTAAAAAACATCCCAGGTTTTGAACGGTTTGTTTGGCTACGCAGGGTTTGTCTAGCGGGTTTGTGTAATTATTTTAATACATTTCTTTCCATGTTCTACTGTTATAAATACAGGTACAAACTTGTCATTGATGCATTCACTTTGTTTTACGCAAAAATATGTTTTCTATGATTGGCAGCATTGATGAAATGTTAAAATAAAAACGATGAATAAACATGGCGTTACCGCGCGAGTGAATTAATTTTAACGAAATTAAAATGTTAAATGCATATTTTTTGCATGTTTTTTGGTCTCCCCCAACATAAATACTCACTTTTCGTAATAATAAAGCTAAATCTAACTGTTTGGATAAAAAGTTTTCCGTATTAACGAGTAAGCGGTTTAATGCAAAAATAATTTTATTTTTTCAGTTCGATTTATTTAAGTATTTTCGTCATAAATCCAAATTTAAATTTTGAATTAAAAAAAACTCATGTTATATCGAAATCGTTCTCCAGTGCAAAATATTACAAAAGTATTTTTTAATTAGTTATTTAAAATTTGATAATTTCAGTATCTCGAAAATGCCTATCACTAGGTTGCGGTTGGGGAGAAACGTTGTGGATGAGCCGGGCTTTGGTAAGGCCAGTGGCTTCCACACATCCAAATGCACTATACAATATCGAATACGGATTTGTAATATATTAGAAGCAATGTCATCCGCTGTCGTTTGTCGTTTGACTGTTAGCAGAAGAAAATTAAACATAAAAATTGTGCGTTTTGGATTAGTTACCTATAAATTTGTTGACTTGTGATATAATCTCTGGTGAGTTGAACCGACTACTGCATTAATTAACTAAATTAGAGTATTATTAATTAACACAATTAAAATCAACCCCCACAACACGGGCATGTGCCTAGCATGGTGTTCCTCAAAAATCCTTAAATTATGTAACTAACAAAGCAATGAATAAATAAATAAAAATGAAATGGTATTGTGTAAAAATTCAAATGACATAATTTTGTGTTACTATCGGTGTGCTTGATTTTGAGGTTAGGGGATATTTAAAATTATTAGCGAATTTTATGAAACAGCCAATCGACTCCGCATTGAAGGAGCTGGCTCTTTGCAAAGAAAACTTACTATAAACTATTTTAAATTTAAAATAATGTTTAATTTATGGTCCCATTAACGCTGCGAACGAATTGCCTCTGGGAAATTTTTTTTTTATAACTTTTGTTGTTTGTTTCTTTCTTTCCCATTTATATTATGTTATACGTATTTTTAATTGTTTACCAAGTAAAAATAAAAGAAGCTTGTATAAATATCTTTTTCTACATTAACTCCACACAGGAGGCCCTTAGGAAAAATTGCCTCAGGGCCTATGTCATCTTTAAGGATTTTGGAGGGTCTTTTTACGGAAAGGAAAGAGGAAATTCTGAGAAGGAAAAGGGTATGAATGGTGAGTAGAAATCCGGGGTAAATGTGTCCAGGAGTGAGGGACGTACGAATCCATCCCGTCCACTGCGGTGCAAGGCAATGGGTCGAGCGAGTCCGGTTAGAGAGGTCAAAAGGTCTCCATCAACCCGTCTCCTGATCCTACTTGCCACGCAGTTGCTGGGCAAACCTCATCTCATGAACCCAGACACCTATGAACCAAGTCACCAAAGGGACAGATATGGCATGTTTCATTAATTCAACAAGTTAGAGGGCTGTTGCTTTTATTTACTGCCTAACCGGCTCCTCCAATACTTGTCATCGTATTTTTATATCATACATATCGGTTATGAATGGGCCAAATGCCAATTTTTTGTCTCTGAAACTTAAAAATACCTTTTTTAGCATTTCGAAAAGATTAAAAGAGACCTTTTTGGAAATTTGTTTTGCTTATATTCCTTGTTAGAAGCATATTTTACCACCTGCTGATGTATTATTCTTGACGAAAGGCAAAACATTTTTTACATTAACTCCCCACAGGAGGCGCTGAGGAAAATAATTTCCCTCATCTTTGAAGATGGTGTGTGAAGGGTCTTTTTGAGGAGAGGAAGGAGTGAACATGGGTCTTGTTGTAGGAGGGATGAAACACAGAGGCCGGCAAATCATTCCACAGCCGAGCTGTTGAACTCAAGAACGAGTCGTAAACGACCCGTTCTCATGTGACAAGTGTCAATCGTGTACATATGTTGGGCGTTTCCCGATTAAGCACCGGTGCCCCGAGGATTTATGACATAGTTCCTCGGAGCACCTTCCATTGCAATACCGGTAGAAAAAGGACAGTATTTCCACCTGACACCTGTGCTCTAAAGATTGCAATCCGTTTGTTAAGTTGGGAGAATCTATCAAACGGACGGCCCATTTCTGCACAGAGTCAAGAGTTTTTTCTGATATTTTGGGGTTCAAGACCAGAGGAGGTAGGAGGAACTCATACACCACAAAACATGTGAGGTTTTGAGGTGTATGAGTTAGTCATGTAGTCGTGTTTCAACATCCTAATAGATGTCGTTAGTACAGTTAGTTTTACGTAGTTTTATGGTATCTCTACAGATGTCAGTTAAGGGGTAATTTACCAAAACCGAAATAATATTTCGGGGTGGGGAAGTATGAAGTATGCTCGAACGGGGAACCGCTGCGCGCTACCGACGAAGTCAGAGCAGCGAAGAATCTAGACTAGATGGTACACTTGAGTAAGATTTGAACATGAAACGTTAAATATTGGGCATCTTTCAAATTATGTTTATTAAATTGAATGCGCATGTTTTAGGTAAATTTAGATAGAAACATTACCTATTGCAGGAGGAGCTCATGATTTTATGATTCTTTATCAGATTTTGATCAAACTTGTTTGATAAATTATTCGATACAACCAACTACACTGCTGGACGGTAGGCATTAGTTCTTCATTGACAGATGTCAAAACAATACGGTATTCAATTTCACATTATTTTCGTAATATGTGATCATAATTATATCTGAATATATTGGAAAGATAAATAAAATATCGGTCATTTTCAATATTTATTATTATTGTTTACAAAAAATTATATATTTATATAAAAGTTATATTTTGATAGTGTCCCGCACTCGTGGCTAATCAAAATATATAAAGTTAAACCAATTATAATTAGATTTTTGAAAAATATTATGTCCTTTTGGAATACAGATTTACTAGTAAATTTAAAAGGTAAGAAAAAAGTAGTACCGGGCATTTCAATAAAAAGAGGGATTTTTCAAGGAGACTCATTGAGTCCTCTTTGATTTTGCTTAGCATTGAATCCTCTGTCTAAAATGTTAATTAAAAGCAAGTTTGGAATAAAAATTAACGGTAATACAAGAGAGATTAGTATAGTTTCACATCTATTATATATGGATGATATAAAATTATTTTCAAATTCTGAATCAAATTTAGAGAAAATGATTAAGGTAGTTAAAATTTTTCAGATGATATTAAAATGACTTTTGGTTTAGATAAATGTAAAACGATCCATATAGAGAGAGGCAAAATTGTAGATGGAGACGAGGGTATATTTAGAAATTTCAAAATTAAAAGTATGAAAGGGGGTGAGGTTTATAAATATTTATGATACCCGCAATCGAATAGATTAGATCACACTAGTATTAAAAATGATATCAGGATTAAATTTCAAACTAGGATCAGAAAATTTTTAAAATGCAATCTATCTGCTAAAAATTTTGTAAAAGCAATAAATACTTGGGCAATACCTCTACTAACGTACTCATTTAGCATAATTAAATGGTCCAATACAGATTTAGATAGTTTAGAACGATTAATTAGAACAACGTTAACAAATTTTAATTGCCATCATCCAAATTCAGCTATAGAACGAATTAATTTACCTAGAAATTTAGGAGGTAGAGGTGTAATCAAAATAACATCTTTGAAACACAATCAGGTAGAAATGCTTAGAATTTTTTTCCATAGGAAAGCCAATAGCTCAGAAATGCACAAAATAATTTGCAAGGCAGATATAAACATTACACCTTTAAATTTATATGACGAGAATGCCAAAATTCTTATAAATACTTACCAGGAATTATTAGATTCCTGGTCAAATAAAATTATTCATGCAAAACACTTCAATTATCTCAACCAAACGTATGTTGACAAACTTTCGTCAAACAAATGGTTGAGTATTGGAGAGTTGAGCGCAGAAATAGAAGGATTTATGCTTGCTATTCAAGATAGAGTCATTAATACAAAAATTATAGGAAGCATATAATCAAAGAAAAATTTAACAACCAGCTTAATGTAAACGAGCGTGTTCTCGACCTGGTGATTTCGAGTTGCATGTGCACTGTAAGGGGGTGCAATACACCGCTAGTGCCGGAGGATGCACACCACCGCTCGCTAGAGGTGGTGCTGCGCATGGCCCGCGAGCCGTCCCTCCAAATCCCACGCTCGCGCACGGTCCGCTCCTATCACAGCGCTGACTATGTGCAGATTAATAGCGCCTTAGCAGCCGTTGACTGGACAACGACTCTTAACAGCAGTAATGTAGACTCAGTCACGGCGCGCTTCTATTCAGAATTAAATAAGGTAATTGTCATGCATGTACCATCTAGAACAGTTAACATAGATTCCAGGTACCCCCCATGGTACAGCGCTGTCTTAAAAAAAGTAATTAAAGATAAACTTAAATTCCACAAAAAATATAAAATTTATAACCGCATCTCTGACTATCAAACTTTCTCTCTTCTCCGAGAACGACAAAAGCGTATGGAGAAGGTGTGCTATGATAATTTCAATAATATGGCCGAAATTAATATCAATACCGATCCCAAACACTTCTGGACCTTTGTTAAATCTAAGCAAAGAAGCTCTGAACTACCTAACAATATTTTTCTTAACTCCCAGCGTGTATCGGGTGGAGAAGCTATAAGTAACTTATTCAACATACATTTTCAATCCTCCTTTGAATCCCCCGCCCCGTCCACCTCGTCTACCAATCGAATATATAATCCAAACACCTCAGTACTAAATCTTAATAATGTTTATATAGACACTGAATTAGTTTGTAAATATCTCAAATCATTAGATCATACCAAAGGCAGTGGGCCTGATGGTATACACCCGGTATTTTTAAAGAATTGCGCTAATGTTATATGTTATCCGCTAAGTCTAATATTCAAAACTTCTTTGTCTTCTGGTATTTTTCCACTAGAATGGAAAAGTTCATATATTGTGCCTATATTCAAAAAAGGCGACAAACACAACATAGAAAATTACAGACCAATCTCTAAATTAAATGTAATGGGTAAACTTTTTGAAAAGATTGTTTTCGATATCATTTTTCCTTGTATACGACCACACATCATTTCGAATCAACACGGCTTCGTGAACAGAAAATCAACAAAAACTAATCTATGCGAATTTGTTGACACAGTCCTTGTTGCTATGGATAACGGTTTTCAAGTCGATATAGTCTACACAGACTATTCCAAAGCCTTTGATAAAATTTCACACAGCATTTTAATTGAGAAAGTCGAAGCAATGGGTATACACGGTGACCTCCTTCGTTGGTTAGCCTCTTATCTCGACAATCGTACGCAAGCTGTAACTGTACTGGGGTTCTGCTCTTGCTTTGTCCCCGTAACCTCAGGAGTTCCCCAAGGATCTCACCTTGGCCCCCTTTTATTCAACATTTTATGAACGATGTTAACAAAACTATTCGTAATTCTTAGCTGTTCCTATATGCGGATGACAAAAAGATTGTCAAAATCATTAAATCTGAGATGGATTGTATAGAGCTACAGGATGACCTGAACTCGGTCAATGTGTATTGTTTAGAAAACCGCCTTCTTTTGAATGCAGATAAATGTTCCGTCATATCTTATTCTCGAAAGAAAAACACTATACTATATCCGTACATAATTAAAAACAATCTTTTAAATAGGGTAAATGAAATTAAAGATCTTGGAGTTCTATTAAACAGTAAGCTTCTTTTTCAATCTCACGTCGAGCACATCACGTCTAAGGCTTTGAAAATGCTAGGATTTATACTTAGAGTAAGTTCTGTTTTCAAAAATCCACAAACATTTAAGATTCTCTACATATCATACGTCAGAAGCCACCTAGAGTATGCTTCAACAGTATGGAAACCCCATTGTTCTACATATAAATCAAATATAGAAAGAGTCCAGAAAAAGTTTTTGAAATATGTTTCGTTTCGCATGCGAAATGATGTAAATTATGTCTCTATGAATCTCAAAACCCTTGATCAACGCAGAGATATCAGAGACCTAGTAATGCTTTATAAGATAATCCACAATTTTATTGATAGCCCTTACCTATTACAAAATATCAATTTCAGATGTCCAACAAGAGTCACTCGATCTCCAGACATATTTTATATTCCTAAGAGCAATGCTAATTATCTTCAAAATGTGTTTATAAGAAGAACCTGTAGCACTTTCAATAGATTATGCACAGACATTGACATGTTTAACACGAACCTTGCTAACTTCATAAAATTCGTAAAAAGTAATATTCAACGGAAAACTTAATGTTTCATTAATTCCTTATCTTTCTTTTACATTTTCATTTTTCTTCATTTTCATTACATTTTCTTTTTTGATTTCAGCAGTTTGAAAATACATTTTTTGTAGATTTAAGTGAGTAGATGCACTTTTTCAGAACTGTTTATATTACATACATATATTGTTTTGTTTGTTTTTTTTATTTTTATTATGGTCTCAAATTTTTATGTCGTTATTTTATTGGTCAATGATATGACTATCTCTAACACTGTTATATATGAACTTGTAATGACTGTTTATAACGCTAATAAATAAAATAAAATAAAAATAAAGATATAAATCAAATTGATGATTTATGTAGAAAATGTTTGGCTTTTCCGGAAACTACAGAACATATTATATCGGGATGTTCTATATTAGCGCCGTCCGAGTATACATTTAGGCACAATCAGGTTTTAAAAATAATCCACCAAAGTTTGGTAATTTAACATAACTTGATTGACTTCCGTAATACTTGACCGTACGATTGACTACCATATTATGAATATGAACCAAATTCATTTTAGAAAATGAATTTTATAAAATATATTATGATAAAACTATACTAACAGACAGAAAAATTAGTCATAATAGACCTGATATAGTTTTACATGACAAAATTAAAAAAAATAACTTTTATCATTGATGTAGCTATTCCAAATTCCTGTAATATTAAAAAAAAAACAGTTTCTGAAAAATTAGAAAATACATAGATTTAGGAAATGAGATTAAAAGAATTTGGCACTCTCAGACTATAAAAATATTACCATTTGTTATTTCGGCTACTGGCATTATACCTAGGTCTCTGAAAATATTCATATTATATTCCATAGTTCTCATTAAAACTTGCGGCAGGAATGTGAACTAACATTTTTCAATATGAAATAGCACAATTTGTTGGTTATTCACATTTGGTAGTTTTAATTATTGCAACAAGGTTTGTTAGATTCGTACTGGGAGATATATATGGTGAGGATCGTTTCGTGTTATTATGAAACTTTTTCCCTACTATTCTCAATTATTATCTTTTGTTCACTAAAAAATACTAATAATATGTCTGCAAAGTGAACAATACTATATATATCTTTATCTTTACCTAATTTATGTAAAAGCACAGTAGGACGTAAATAAATAAAACTAGGAATACGAAAATACGGGTAAAGGGGCACTCTAAACCATTCTATGCCGCTGGTTGCAAACAGGCGGCCGCGAAATGGAAGTTCTAGTAAAAAAGTCAACTTGGTTCTGAAATAAAACACAATAACATAACGATTAACCTTTAGTGTGACCCCTTTTCTTATGTGCCTACACATTTACGTATTTATTTTTTGTAAAATTTGACGTGCTTTCACTCTGAAATCATCTCGCATACTGACTGGAAATAACTCGTGTCTTGGTTTATATAATGGCGTGAGACAAAATAACAATATGGTGATATTGAAAAACTGTTTTTATTTATTTAAGCATTGTTTTAATGCTTTTTAAAATAATTTTATTATTCAGTCGTTTAGACAACATTGATGTGGTAATAATGTATATTTTTTATAATTCTCCTGTATTTAGAATTAAAAGATATAATCGAACTTTAAGCTATTTATTGCTGACCAACAACAAGATATGAAAAAACGTCTAGATATCATCGAAAAATCAAATGATAAAGTCAACTCTGAAGTAATCGAACTAAAAAATCAGTATGCTGTCTTACAAAATATAATCTCTAAACAAGATGAAAAAATTGATCGACTGGAGTACCAAAGCCTTCTCTGCAACATCGAAATTAGAGGAGTTCCCGAAACAACCGCTGAAAACAACTTGGAAATAATGAAGAAAATATCAAATATTATCAACTACAATAATACTTCCACTCCTCTGCAAACCGAAATCACAAAAATCTTCAGGCTGGGACAAAAAACATCCGATAAAACCACGAGATCCATTATAGCTACATTCATAAACACTCAAGCACGAGACGTCCGGTTAGACAAAATCAAAACATATATGAAATCCACCAACAGCAACTCGAACAAGCTTAACACAGCAGATCTAGGATACTCGCAGGAAAGAAATCGAATCTACATTTCGGAACACTTAACTCCAAAATGCAAATTTCTACTGGCCCAGACAAAAAAATTTGCTAGAGATCATCACTTCAAATATACATGGGTGAAATCAGGTCGTATTTTACTCAGGCAGACCGATGACTCGAATATAATAACAATCCGCAATGACATAGATATCGCACGAGTAAAACGCCAAATAATATGACTAAGGACACAAAGTATGCCTAACTCTAACTCTAATCACCAGCTACTCCATTATAGTATAATGAAAAATAAAAATCTCATTATCATATTTTCTCATCACCCACTCTACTTCTTTAATGCACATTATAGTAAAATTGATATTATTTGTACCACTTATAATTCTGCAGGTTTAATTATTATGATATGTTCTAAAGAGATATCAAATTTTTCCTCTACATATGAGAATCCACACCTAATAAATATGCTTGTATTATGTTTCCCCACTATGCAGCCGTACTCACTCCCAAGTATTGATATACTATATCTTATTATCCACCCAAATCATAACTTAATTAATAATATTATTCCTATCTTGCCTATCATAAAATCCATTACTATAATAATTATGACACGTATTTGTAACTTTTTAAATCCAACGTACCCCGAATTATTTTTTCCTAGCTTTGCCAACACTGTAAACTTCTTTATTTATACCTTTTTCATTATATACAAATTCACAAAAACAGCATATAGAAGCCACAATACTTACATATTTTCAAAATATTACATATTGAAAAGATTTTTCCATTACAACAATCCTTACCTAAACTTCACTTATAATCTTGAAATAACAAAGTATAAACTACTTACTATTGCTATTAACTCTCAGTATCAGAAAATTATCACTTATATCAATATAAATGTCATTGAACTCTGGAACTGTATCATAACTATGAACATATATTGGAAAAAATTCTCATTACAACTACCGCTTTTAAAAACCTGTGGTACCACTTACTCAAATAATTTCTATCATCTTAACATCCTGATTCATAAATACAAAATTAGTATAATTATAACCACAAGTGAAACTAACCTTTTGCATCTCATTGTTTATAACCACAACAAATTACATGCATTCCACATACCTTCAACACCAACGCTGAAGGATTGTATCCTTACTTGTCTAATTCCACTTATACATGTAATCCATTCCATTCTTATAATCATATTAATAACCTGCTATGATTCCTATTCTTGCTTCATATATAAAGTTATAATCATACATACAAATTTCATACTTTCAATGCACTTAATATACTTTATGATTGTAGATCTCCTATGTATTTTTACTTGTCTAATTATTGTTATTCTTTCAAACACAGAAGACACTATGCACCTGCAAAGACACAAAACGAATAATAAATGTCTTGGTCTTACAATATACTTATACATTAACCTATCTTACCCAGTCGTTGATGAACTCAAACACCCACCATACACAGATGCCCCTAATGGACCCAATTAACCCAATTGATAACTTTCTTAATATCACGGCACATACGACAAACAACACAAATGCATTAAAAAAATTTATCTCCAAACCAGAAGCTCTAAGAGTATTTGCCATGAATATCCGTAGCCTCAACAAAAACTTTGATAACCTACTTGTTCAACTTACTGACATAGGAAATGAATTTGACATCATTGTTCTGTCAGAGTGCTGGATTAACGTTAATTACATCCCGAAATTATTAAACAACTACTCTGTGTACAACACGTCTCAGCACAGGTCCCAATCCGATGGGGTCATAGTTTATGTCAAGTCTAACCTAAAACATGCAGTATACGAAATTTCAGTCGACCATGCAAATTGTCTTAATATCTCAATCGATAACTTAAATATACTCGCAATATACCGCTCCCCAAAGTCCAACAATGTCACCCCTTTTCTCTACTCTCTCGAAAAAAATATCGATGAAAAAACTAAGGATCTCATCATAATCGGTGACATAAAAATAGACATCCTAAATGAATCCAGCCCCCACGCTACAAATTACCTAAACCTAATGGCACTACATGGCCTTATACCACACATCAACACACCTACACGAGTCACCCTCACTACTAAGACATGCATAGATCATATTATGGTTAGATCAAAGCGAACCGCTAAATCAGCTGTATTCGAATCCACTGTAACTGACCATTACTCAACCATTCTCGAACTACACAACTCAAAATCTACTCCCCCTAAGTCCAGTAATCCTTCCCATAAAACTGTTAATATGGTTCATTTGATAAAGTATGTTGAAGAAGAAGAATGGGAATCTACCCTGCTTTCTGAAAATGTCAACGACGCTCTTGAAAATTTCTCTGCATCACTAACTGCCCACATTAACCACGCTACTTTCCCCATTATAATGGCATCGAACAAAAAAAAGAAACTTAAACCATGGATTACAAATGGCCTTATCTTCTGTATACGTAAAAGAGACAGACTCCATAAACAATCCGTAAACAACCCAGACCCTCAACTCTTGCGCTTCTATAAAAAATATCGTAACATTTGCAATAATCTCATAACAATAACCAAACAAAACTATTACAAAAAAAAAATTGAAGAATCGGGATATGACAGTAAAATAATCTGGAACGTAGTCAATGACATCTCAGAAAACAATAAAACCTCATTCAAAATGCAATCACTCGCCATAAATGGGAAAAATATCCAAGTCCATGATGACCCAAAAACCTTAGCTGATCATGCCAACCATTTTTTCAGTAACATCGGCACGAACTTAGCCAACAAAATTCTAAAAGCAACAAACAAAACACAAAATCTCTTAACCTCACGGGTAAGACAACAGAGCTCTTTGCACCCAGAACTAATCCTAGACCCTACCTCCAATAAAGAAATAGTTGACACAATACTCACCATTAAAACAAACAGTGCTGCTGGTAATGACAATATTTCTCCTTATATAATAAAACACATAGTTCACTTTATTACAATGCCGTTAAAACATATCGTTAACCTAAGCTTTAAAAGCGGTTCTTTCCCACACCGACTAAAACATGCAACAGTTATCCCAATCTATAAAGGTGGCGATAAAACAAATATTGAAAACTATAGACCCATTTCTTTGCTAAGTGTCCTGTCAAAAATCATTGAAAAAATTGTTAAAAGTAGACTTGTCTCCCATCTTGAAACCCAGAAGTTTCTCTCGCCTAATCAGTTTGGCTTTCAAAATAATTTAAATACAGAATCTGCAATCTTAGACTTGACGAATAAGATCACTAACAGCCTGGACGAAGGTGATTCCTGCCTATCCATATTCCTAGACTTAGCCAAAGCATTTGACACGGTTTCCCACCCCATACTTCTAGAAAGACTATCTCAAATAGGCATCCGAGGTAGAACTCTTAACTGGTTCTCATCATACCTAACCGACAGATCGCAAGCTGTGAAAATTAACAACATAACAAGTAACCCCTTACCAATCCACTTCGGAGTCCCACAAGGAAGTGTTCTAGGCCCTATTCTGTTCCTCATCTACATCAACAATCTCTGTAACCTTCCCATAACCGGGAAACTAATATCTTTTGCAGATGACACTGTACTGATAACTAGACACAAAACCTGGAAAGGAGCATTCGACATAGCTCAAAACGACATACGCCAGATAAAGAAATGGTTAGATGATAATCTCCTAACCCTTAATGCTGGAAAAACAAAATTCTTAACCTTCAGTCTTTCTGCTGCAACCCAACCTACCAACAATCAGAATATAATAATTCACTCCTGTCTAAGAACTTGCACTTCCTGTAATTGCCCAAACTTGGAACACGCCACCCACATAAAATATCTGGGGGTCATCATTGATCAACACCTTCGTTGGGATCAGCACTGGCCAGTCTAACCACACGCATCCGCAAACTCTCTTATGTCTTCCGAACCCTAAGAAATATCCATACTACCTCAACTCTTAAAACTGTTTACTACGCCCTCTGCCAATCTCTATTAGCATACGGCATTATAACTTCGGGTGGCTGTGCACAATCTATCATCGAACCTCTACTAAAAGCCCAAAAAATGGTAATACGTGTCATTAACAAGCGACCGACAAGATACCCCTCCAAACGACTCCTCATCGAGTATAACGTCTTAAACATACGGCAACTCCATTTAAAATTTATGCTAATACATTTCCTGTTCAAATACAAAAACAAAACTCTCTTACAACACAACTACACCACCAGAACAATAACCAACAGACACTACAATGTACCTACACTACACACCACGTCAGCTCAAAGACAATTTTTCTTCCTAGCTCCTAAAATCTTTAACCTGCAACTCCATTTAAAATTTATGCTAATACATTTCCTGTTCAAATACAAAAACAAAACTCTCTTACAACACAACTACACCACCAGAACAATAACCAACAGACACTACAATGTACCTACACTACACACCACGTCAGCTCAAAGACAATTTTTCTTCCTAGCTCCTAAAACTTTAACCTTATCCCTGAAAACTTAAAAACGTTGAGTCAACCCCATTCCTTTAAAAAACAAATTACGAAATGGATCCTTACACATGGGATACATTACAATTTTAACACCCATTCACTCTACACTCTATCGATTTAATCACTTTTCAGACAAAACATAATATATCTCTATTTTCTAAATTAGCGGCATGTATGTACAAGATTATTTAGTATGATCTATATCTAACAACTCCTCAAATTTCTCATTTTATAATAATTCTCTAACTTCTCCATCTTCTTCTTGTAACCCAATCTAACTATAAGTATATCATTTTCTTACTATAGAGCAGGCAAAACATAAAATATCTTTATTTACTATCTAAGCAGCATTATATGTATAAGACTGATTACTGTGAACTATATATATATCAATAATTCCTTAATTTACTAAAAATTTCAATCTATACTAACGAATGTATATCCACTAACTGTAAACTTCACCCGCCATAACACAGGGTCATCCCTAGCATGGAGGGTGAAATATCACAAAAAACTATATGTACTGTTGATAATTCATGTATTTAATAAATAAATAAATAAATAAATATTTTTAGAGGTTTTGTAAATATTTTTTCACGCAATTGTTTTAAACATTTTAACACGTTTTTTAACGCACCATTTAGAAGAATAGTTTATTTTTTCAAAACATAATATTTTTTTCTAATAAACAATATAGAAATGTTCTTAAAACTGCATCAAAAATCCCTAAATATGCTGCGCTTGCGGTAATATACCCTTAAGTATTATTTTAGAAAAGGATCATATATCGCTGTTGGTGGCTAATATAAGAATACAGATTAATTACGAATATCGGATGTCCAGTCAAATATTATTTATGAACATTACTACAACGTAAGCAAAGTTACTTGTAAGCTCAATGAACCTCGATCTTATTTGGAAGCTTCCCAACACATTTCACGTTGGCAAATCACTGGAATTAATAGACCCTAAAGGTTTTATGATTGAAAGTTGGAATAAGGCGAAATGTTGGCGTGAATTTCGTAATTCGTATAAGAAGGATGTTGGTATAAATAATATAGTATTAATGAGACTCTGAAGATCTCTTACTACAAATACAAAAAAAAAAATTCTTTTCCTCATCATTATTGTCGGCTGCCGGGTTTTCGAGACAAGACAAGACCGCATTATGTGAAGATGTATTTGAATGTGGTAATTGTGCAAAAGCACTAATTTTGTAATACAATGTAACATAGTAATGACGAATTTTGGTAATTAATTTAATTACACTGAAGTAACCTTGTGAATCTAGTAACTTGAGAGTGTAGGCAGGGGTTTACGACAATTTTGGAACCCTATTAACATCGCAACTGTTTATTATAAAAAAATGCTTTGTTAAATTGGAAAATGCCAAGGAAAAAGCATTTTAATAACTTCACACATATTTATTTACGATAATAAACTTATTTCTAGTATAGGTATAAACCACTGTACACATAATTGTTTTTAACCTACGTTACTTACGTATTTCTTCATATTATACTTTTCATCAAACAATCTAATTTCGGTTGTCTGTGCGTTAGTTCTACGTAAATCATAAACTCAAATGTCCTTTGAATTTAAGTGTCATTTTCAAAATTTCAATTGATTGTGTGAAGAATTCAGAAATGTACCTACCGTATATTATTTGTTTACAACAAAATTATATCAATTTTCTATTCTATGTTTTTTGAAATATGTATGTAAAGAAAACCACTTATGAGTGCTTTCCTTAAGATTGTATTCACTGAGTAAGTACTGAGTAAGTACTGAGTAAGTACTGAGCTACTTGGTGGCCCACTAGATATCAAACAAATGAATCGAGTTAGGAAAATATAACTGTCAGAATTATTGGATTAACAATTCCTGAAAATATTATTTTATTTTATTTATTATTTATTAAAGAAACCTGAAATAAGGGCTTTAAATGTTGTTTCTTTTGTTTTTATAGAGAAACGCAATTACGCCTTTGTTTTATTCAAGAATATAAAGAAAATCATTATAAAACAACATTTTCTATACTTAACTATTTCACGGAAAATGGAAAAATTGAGGTTTGATTTTGCTGTGAGACCAGCGGCAGATGGAAAATCAAACGTCATATGCATAACCTCGATCGCTACACCTGATGGACGGATTTATAGAATACCACACGAATCCCAACCTACAAATCTACACCAAGGAATTACAAACACTCCAAATTATGATAAGGTAAAAAAATCATTAAATAAAAGACATCAAACAAGAAAAATATGGATAACCTTGACGGATGATATGTCAAAAATATATTTAGATACAGAACAAAACTTACAGTTTAATGATATTTACCTGGAAGAAATTATGGAAAACACAAATAAAGCGGAATCTATACTTAGTGGATCAAGTCAAACACTGGAAAAACTGTTAGAGAAATTGCTTGAAAGTAAACAAACAAAATCTGAAACTCAAAATTTAGGGAAAATTGCAAAGGATTTCATGATTGGCAAATTTACTGGCAGAAGCTCAAATGCGAACCAGTGGATTGAAGATTTTAATAAAGAATGTGAACGCTTCCAAATCAACGAAGACAAAAAGAAAATTGAAATTTTAAAACATTTTTTGGAATACTCCGGTGTAGAATGGTACAGCTGCATGCTAATGAAACTTACAGTGGAATCGGAATGGGACAAATGGGAAAAAAAAATTTGTGATACTTTTACAAACAAAGGATGGTCACCCATTAGATATGCTCTCGCCTTTAAATATCAAGCTGGTTCATTGCTCGAGTATGCTTTAAAAAAAGAAAAATTATTGCTGGAAGTAAGGAAATCAATTGATACTGGGACACTTATCGACCTCATAGCATTTGGTTTACCTAATTATGTGACTGATAAAATTGACAGAGAAATTTTACAAGGAACGGAAGATCTTTACAATAACATAGGAAAATTAGAACATCTTGTTGGGAAGAATAAGTATGAAAAAAAAAGTATTATGTATTCTGACGCTAAATCCAAAGAAATTGAAGAAAAAAAACCATGCCGAATCTGTGTTAACGAGAAAAAAGGGAAACGTTACCATCTTGAGGAAAATTGCTGGTTTAAGGAGAAAAATAAAAAAGCAGTTGTAAAAACGGTAAATAACTCTGAATTGGAAATTGAACTAAACGAGAAGAATCCAAAAAACTAGATGTGCCACCATTAATAAAAGTCGAGTTACTATTAAATGATACTTTAAAAATTTCTGGAATTTATGATTCGGGATCAAATGTGTCATTAATTAATGCAAAATTATTAAAGATACAGCCAAGAGCATGTACAAGTGATATACAAATAGTTAACTTGAAGACTATTAATGGTGAGAAGAAAACAAAAGGTATGGTAACACTAAAAATAAAAATCTACAATATAGAAAGAATTGTGGACATATTTGTAGTAGATAATGAACATTTTAATTACGATTTTCTAATTGGTTTGGATTGTATCAAAAATTTCAAATTAATGCAAAACGAAGAATTAAAGATCATACAATGTAACAAACCAGAAGAAGCGACCTCAAATGAAGATATAAAAAAGAATAACTACTCAAAAAATGATACTTCAAATATAACAAATATCAAAATTCCTGATGTACTAGGTAAAATAGAGGAACAAGACACCAAAAACATAAACAAAGGTGAAATAAATTTCAACGAACATATAAACACGGATGGATTTGAACTGATAATAAACCATCTAGATTTATATCAACAATCAGAAATTGATAAGTTGGTAGAAAAATACAAACCAATCTTCGCCAAAGATAAATACGACGTCGGTACTGTAAAAGATTATGAAGCTCATATTGACTTGATGGTGGATAAATACTGTTACAAACGTCCATACAGATGCACAGCAGAAGATAGAAGACAAATAGAATATCAAATATCAAAACTATTAGAGAAGAATTTAATTGAGGAATCTTATAGCCCATTTGCTGCTCCAGTAACTATGGCATATAAAAAAGAAGATGATCAAAAAACAAGGTTATGTATAGATTTCAGAGAATTGAACAAAATTGTCGTCCCTCAATCACAACCTTTTCCGTTGATTGAGGATTTGATGGTTAAAACCGTAAACTGTAAATATTTTTCTACTTTTGACATAAATTCGGCATTTTGGTCAATTCCTTTGAAAATTCAAGATAGATATAAAACTGCATTTGTTACACAAGAAGGTCATTTTCAATGGACGTGTCTCCCGTTTGGGTTGAGGACGGCCCCAGCCATTTTTCAAAGAATATTGAGCAACATCATAAGAAAATACAAACTCTCCAGTTTTGCAGTAAATTTTATAGATGACATATTAATTTTTTCAAGAACTTTTGAAGAACATATGCAACATATATCGAGACTAATGGAGGCAATTCTAACAGAAGGCTTTAGACTAAAATTTTCGAAATGTACTTTTGCAAAAAATTATGCAAAATATTTAGGTCACATAATAGAAAACAATTCAATCAGACCTCTGAAAGATTATTTAACCGCTGTCAAAAACTTTCCAGTTCCGGAAACAAAAAAAAATATACGCCAATTCCTAGGAAAAATAAATTTTCATCATAAATTTGTGCCACACAGTGCGATTATCCTGGACCCGTTACACAATTTATTACGGAAAGACGTTAAATTCATATGGTCCACAGAATGTCAGGAAACATTTGATAAAATAAAAGCATTGTTATGTTCAGAACCACTTCTGAACATCTTTGACCCTGAACTACCAATAAGCATTGTTATGTTCGCACATACGACAAAACAGTTAAAGAAGCGTCGCCTCTCCCACAGGTTGACAATCAAGTGTGTCTGTCGAAGGATTCGCAAATTATCGTAATGGCGCGACCATCTCCTAGCAATACCGGAGAAAGAAAGCTATAAAAGGGCTAACGCACTTAAATTCGCTCTCTTTCCTTCCGCCTAGCTCATACTAGTAACATCGTGTACCTAGTTCTCGCCCGAGGCGATAGCCTCGCGGGCACCCCGTTTGTGTACCTGAGACAATGGCGTTGGTATAATAAGTGACTGTGATCCTGGAGCCCTGATCCTGGAAGTGGAGCAGCATGTCCATCTTCGCCCTGGTTGAATGCTGGCCCGCGATGTCCAGCGACTGATTCCTGTCTCCGGCTAAGGACTCTGCCCGGCAGGCATGAGCTTAGCCGGCACCTTCCACCGCACAATCCCTCAAGATGGCCAAGGTAGTCTCCTAATTATAACTCTAGATATTCGAGCCATTAACTTCCAGTTTAGTATCATTTCAAGTACCTATCTTCCGTTCTAAAAGCTATCATTTAGGTCTTAAATCGTAATGTCCTATTGTACAAATTGAACCCCTTTATTGTAATAAATATGCTATGTAAAACCGACTTTCAATTACATTCATTCATCTTGTCAAGAGTGCACGAACCTAACCCTGAGACGAGTCCATGTGAGATGTGAGAGGTACGTAGTAAGGCGTTCGAGCCGCTCACCGTACAGACTGTATTCACAATCATACATTACACTGGCGCTTGAACACTTTACAAGAAATGAATAATGTTATTGAAAAATGAATATATATTTCTTTATAATATGCTAGAAAATTGTGGTTGTATTGTGTTTTAAAAAGATAAATGTAAAATGTCTTAATAAGTTCGTTTAAATAAAGCCAAACATATTCAAAATATAGTTATTCAGTTGACGCGGGAACAATGTACAGATTCTAGGGCGAGTCCATTGTTGATTTGAAATGTTGATTCAAATAAACCATAAATCGGGTTAAATACTAATTCAAAACAGTTATTTGTGTAATTTTGATAAAATTAACGAGAACAATTCTATTACAACATAATTAAATACGGTTATTTGAATAAAATAGTTCCAAAATACAGCGGCGTAATTGAATTGGACCCGTCCAAGTCAGAATATTTCGGTAGAAGCACGAAAGAAATAACTCGTAAATTTGCCGCGAAAACAATATAAAAGAAGTTTTAAATTTCAATACATTTTAAAATGCATATTTCGTTGTGAAAATATTAATAACTCTTCTTGTTATTTCAAAACAAATTAATAGGTAATTAACTAAATATAATTCATAGTTTGAAAGTGAATTTAGTTATCCCGCGCAAAAAACGAAATCGTCATGTAGATATTCAAATTAGCAAACGGTCAGCAAGTCGAAACAGAACGAAGACGCGTGCAAGCGGTAGCAATAAAAATTGTATAGATTGGTCACCGTAAATAATAAAGTCCATAAGAATTGAGCCCACGGAATAAAAACAAAAAAGTAAAATAAAAGACAAATGAATACATTTTATTAAGAAATACAAAAGATATAAAATAAAATAAATTTCAAATGAAAAAAATCATTATATTGTTTCAAACAATGCATTAGAAACTACCGTTAAATTATTTTAAAAAGAATTGCGCGAAAAATAAGAAAAACATAATTTATATTCTGTAATAATAAATTGAAAGCAAAATAAATAGGAAATGAATAATAATAATCCTTGTAAATTACAAAGAATAACAAAAAATTAAATGTTAAACTGTTTAGAAAGAGAAATGTTCTATATGCGTTAAAATTAATAGGAGGTCCTCTCTAGTAATAGCCACGGAATTCCTTCCGTGTTCGAACACGCGTCATCCTCGTGATAGGTACTTTACGGGCTAGTCCAAGTTTTGCATTTTTTCGAAGCGCGTCGCGTGCACAGAACACAAAATCCAATGAATATTAAAGTGTGAGGTAAAATTTGTCGGGAATAATTTTTGAATTCTTATTAGATTAAAACGAAACATTGTTAAATGAATTTTTACATTAATTACGGAATTGAAAATTTTATAAAATCTTTTTTTTTACTCTTTCCTGGTAGCATGTCTAGTATTGTTGGATAATAATAGATCTAGAGAATTGAAAATGCTTAAGAGGATAGTACACATTGAGATTTAAAAAGAAAATATGCAGTTCATGAATAATATGGTTTCAAATTCGAGTGAAAATTGGAAATAAATTAAAATAGTGACTTGTATAAAATCGTGTATATGATAAAAGTTAATAACTTGACGGTATCACCTGACTAACGTATCTTGGAATTTAGATGTAGTCCAAAAAAAAAAATACAGTCTAACAAGCATACCTACGGCAAGTTATATAAAATCATGATCCCTTAACAGCGACTTTTTTACATAGAGATCTATTAGACTATGGAAGGCAGATGCGACCCATAATTTAACCTCTGTGTGATTAAGTATGCTCGCGCAGTCGTATATCTCTGGAATCCAAACTCTGTTGTGGAGACGATTTTAATCTCAGAAACCGCTTAGCCCGGACAAGGAAGATTGCGAACGTAAAAAAAAAACCCCTCCCTAATACAAGTTAAAGAGAAAAACATATATAAACATATGTATATTTCCAAAATATTGCTTGACGTTATTATTTAGAAACTAATTTTCCTATAAAAATAAAATAATAGTGGAAAAAAAAAAAAAAGTTAGGAACAGATTTCAACTAGTAAGATCATGTGGTAGAGAAAAAAAATCAAATCAAACTGGTTTTTTAGTTGCAATGTTTTTTTTGGTGGAATAAATCAGAAACCACAAAGAAAATTGTAGTTGAAATACCCAAGTTGTAAAATCATTATCATTTTGAAGGCTAATCTTATATATCATGAAAAAAAATAGTGATGGTAAGTAAGGCGGATGCGAAATTTACTGTCACAATTCAATATATAAGACAAGCCCGGGTGTAATTAATTGAAAAGTAATCTGAGATTGTACTTCAATCAAGTGCCGTAATAGACCCCAAAACAAGTTGAACAATATTGCAAAACACATATATGAAAATATATATGTATTCCCACGAATTTTTATTTTAAAAAGAGGAAAAAGTTGAAAACAGAATAGTTGAAAGATTTTAAATAATGAAAAGTAAATAAATACTAGAGAATTTAAATTTAACGGAAGTAATAAAAAGTAATAGGAAAAGGTTAAAATTTTAATTAATTACAAATTAAAAGTTAAATTCGTTCATGAGACATAGAAAGTAGAGAAAAGTTTGAGAAATAACGAATGCACGCGCGTTATGCATAACAGCAGACATAAGTACCTACGCAGTAACAGATGGCCCGGCTAGGAAAGAAATTTTGTATATGAGAGAATACGGTACCTATGTAAAGCGTTGTAGAAAACGGCAAAAATTCAGGAAAGGTATAATTTGTATTGAGATTTTTTTTTTTTTTTGTAGAAAAATAATTAAATTCTTGTATAGTTAGTTCTTTTTTGCTCTCTTAGTGATTCTAATATTAGTTATTTGAGAGTTAAGAATGTTGATTTAATCTGAGATCAGAGTAGCTAACTGAAATCTAGTTGAAAAAACAGGAGAGAGTGCAATTGAACAAGCTATTACGAAATAAACAGAATTCGGTCAGGAAAATATTTTTTTTTGTGTTTTGGAAGTTTAAAATAAACATTTTTCATAAGAAAATAATAAGAATTAAATTAAAATGATACGTTCTCATTCGTATAATAATAAAAAATAAAGATCATACCTGGTTTGAAAAAAAGGGAAGTAGGAATACTTGACTAATGTGGTTTGCTATTAAAAAAGGCGGGAAGGAAAGAAAAACAAAAATTTTGTATATAAAGGTAACCATTTTTGTATGAGATTATTATAAATAAACTATACTATAAATGTTATGTATATTATTGTATATAAAGGTAACCATTTTTGTATGAGATTATTATAAATAAACTATACTATAAATGTTATGTATATTATTGTATATAAAGGTAACCATTTTGTATGAGATTATTATAAATAAACTATACTATAAATGTTATGTATATAATTGTAAATAAAGGTAACCCATTTTGTGTAAATATTTATGTATATAAATTTTCGGTGTTGTTTATAGAATAGGTATATCTCTCTTTAAATTTCTTTTTCAATAAAAGTTGTGACAAATAATACAATACGTCGAAAAGTAAACAAGAAATCGAACAAATAAGTACGAAAATAAATTTTCAAATAAAGTCAGATTGTAAAAAATAAATTGAATTTGAAAAAAGGTAGAGAGATTCTGCATAGTTATAACAATTGTCCTGAGCTAGTATTGAAAAATAAAATGTTGAATAATTCAGTTAAAAAATAAAGCTAAATCTCTTGTAACGATGCGGAAGTAAAAAGGCCTTCGTTAATAAAAGCTGTTTAACACAAAATGGAATATGTTTTACATATTAAATAAACAAAAGTAATAAAAATAAATGTTTTTAATATTTTGTCAAATAGATAAACAATTTTTAGCAAGAGCGAAATAAAGAAAGAATAAATCACGAGCATCCGTAAAGATTAATTGGTGACATTCGTAGAGATTTTTTGGTGCCCATTTTAAAAAATAGAAAGTAGTACACGAATTTAAAACAAAAAAGATAATCATTTCTTACTTAAGTTTAAATGAAAAGGATTTTTAATGAATAAAGTTTTATTCTTCTTGACTTGTGTTACAAAAAAGACAACGTGGATCGTTGTTCGGAAATTATATTGTGCTTTGCGCAGATATTGAGTTCTAAGTGAGCTCAAGAAATGTAATACGGGTACGGGTACCAGCGTATACATTTCTAGTTTCAAAACATTATAGGAAAGTCTTCCTTAGAATTAAGACAAGTGGGGTTGCCAAGAGAGTAATCTTGGGCAATAAAAAAAAAAAAGAGAAAATTTGTAATACAAGAAGAGATACGAAATTTTTTTTAACACTTCCAAGTGAGTTTTGAGTAATAGTCGAATAATGAAATTTAAATACTTAGTTTGGGTCTAACTAGAAAAAGACCATGGCGCCCAAAGTTAGAAAGGAACAGAAACATGTATTTACATATTTTAAATAAAACAAAGTTAACATTGTAAGGAAACAACGTAAATAAAACAAAACATAGATATTGAAAAGGGAATATTACATTGAGATGTATTGTGAGGTCAAAAGGTCCGTGACGTCACAATAGAAGGAGTATTAATTGGACTTAATGTTGTATTATATTGAAATTGAAGCAAAAAATTATGTCAAGTTATGAGAATAAGTTGAAAATTCCTGTCAAATAATCTTTAATAAGAAAGTTATACTAATTAAAAGGAATTTGGAATAAAAAATTAAGAAACAGAAAGAAAAGAAGTTCTTGCTAGCAAATTCAATTATAATATAGCGTTCAAATGTATATAATTGTATATATCTTTTTGTTGTTAATTTAAATGTTTTTATCTCTCTGATTTGCTTTCAAACAAATAAAGTCGTTCAGTTGACTAACTAATATTTGATTTGGAAAATAAAAGTTTTTTTAAGTATTTTGATTGATTGAAGTTTAATAATAAATTTCTGTATAACCTGTGGAGTTATCCTGGGGTTAGTGTTGGAACATGTAAGTGTTTTTGAATCGGGTATGTACCCACCCTAATTGGGAATACAGAGAGATAAAATAAACTTTGGTTGTTTAGAGTATTTGAAAGAGAAAAACATAAACAGGTTCGAAAAATTGAGATTTGTATTAAAATCTAAAGGTCATTGAAAATTTAAAAATGAAGAGAAAGTTAATTGGTATTAATGTTCAAATCTCAATAAAATTACTAGAAATAATTGAGTTTGGTAATAAAAAGTTGAATTTAATTAAAAACATAGTCAATATTTTTTTTTAAAAGAAAATAAATTAAATAAATTTTAAAATAAAAGAATTAAAGTTTCGTTAGCAAATTCAGTAATGATTAAAAATTGAAATGTATATAAATTGTTAGCTTGTAAGATTGAAATGTTATAACATGAAAACACGCGAATTGGATACTTCGGTATTTAAACGACGAAAGTCAACGTGTAATTCACCGTATATCGGTGTTGTTGTAAAAAAAGTCTGTGTTATTGGAATTTAAAGCGTATTCGGTTGAAGATGAAGTTAAACAACTTAGAGAGAATATATATTATATTGAAAACTATCATAGATCTTAATTTTCTAGTGATGTTCTGTTTTTTTGGTTATTTGTTTTATATATGTGTCTGTCAAGCGCAATCATTGAAAAGGATTACTATGTGTTCGAAGGTGTTTTCATTTGATTTGGTCAGTAAAACAGGGTCATTGTTTTTTAACATGACGTGAGGAAGGTGTGTGTCACCTTATTGTTTACGTCGAGCACAATCCTTGGAAAGGGAGTTTCCTGTGGATTGGTTAGTGAGGCAAGATCATTGTTCTTTAACATGATAGTGTATGCATACAAGGGATTGGATCTCTATAAAAATGATAGGATTTAAAGTATAGCCTTAGAATTATACCTACGTTACAGGATTTAATATATGCCTTATAATTATATTATAAACATGATAGGATCCGTATAGCCTCATAATTATACCCATTGTTAACTATGAAAACAGAACTGAAGATGGTTTAAGAGAAATTCATCAATAAAGTTAAAAGGGAATAAATCGCAAGTTACAATAACACAGCAAATTTAAAAAATACTACTCTAATTGGTGCATGTATTGTATTGTAACCCTTTAGTTTAGGTTGTTAAATGCGAATATGTATCAATTTCGATTGATTACATGACATTAAGTCGGCATTAAATGTCCATTTAATGGGCGAGAGAAAAAAAAATGTAAATAAAAAGTGTAAATATTCAAGAGGTTCATGTCTTGTATTGTCCTCTACACAAGGTGTAAAATGCGAATATGTATCAATTTCGATTGATTACATGACGTTTAGTCAGCATAAATTTTTGAAATTTTTTTTTATTATTTTTATTAAACATTACATAATGAATATAACTGACAAACGATTGGTATTGGCATAAAAATTTATGTAAAATGCGAAGGAATTGACCTCGGTTGTTCAGAAAAAAATAAAATCGCATTAAAATATCCATTGAATGGATAGGATAAAAGAATAATGTATAGAATCCTGTACCAAGATTCATTTCAGCAAAGTTTTTTTTTAAATTATTGCGAGGAAGAAGGTGATGATTTGCTGCTACAGCAAATAATTTAACAGTTTATGTTAAAAAATTTGGAAGATCAGCGTGTTTTGTATCGCGAGAGTAGCGTGTTTTGTATCGCAAAGGAGAAAAGGGAAAGGTACAAGTTCTTTTGAAATAGGGTTGTTTAGCTTGGCTCACAGGTAGATAAATTCGTTCTTGGCTCAGTAGGTAGGGAGTGTTAAATTAGTTGTGATAATGACAACTCTATGTCTTATAACCTACAGCACATGCAGAAATGTCTGCAAGAAACGAGAAAATATGTTTAGGGTACAAGGAACAATTTTTCAATAGAACTTAAATGGAAACTTACGATGACACAAATTAGAATGGATACTTCTTCAAGAAATCAATATAAATACTTTTGCACCATAAATAAAATTACTTCTTCAAAGAATTAAAGGAACACTCTTCAACAGTCCTGCAAATTCAATAATGCTGCGTTTACAACATACCACATTTTTGGTAAATGCCCAAGTCAAGCCAGAATAGACCTGACAATCTTCTTACATTATATTGGACAGAGAAGGCAGTGTTATGTTCGCACATACGACAAAACAGTTAAAGAAGCGTCGCCTCTCCCACAGGTTGACAATCAAGTGTGTCTGTCGAAGGATTCGCAAATTATCGTAATGGCGCGACCATCTCCTAGCAATACCGGAGAAAGAAAGCTATAAAAGGGCTAACGCACTTAAATTCGCTCTCTTTCCTTCCGCCTAGCTCATACTAGTAACATCGTGTACCTAGTTCTCGCCCGAGGCGATAGCCTCGCGGGCACCCCGTTTGTGTACCTGAGACAATGGCGTTGGTATAATAAGTGACTGTGATCCTGGAGCCCTGATCCTGGAAGTGGAGCAGCATGTCCATCTTCGCCCTGGTTGAATGCTGGCCCGCGATGTCCAGCGACTGATTCCTGTCTCCGGCTAAGGACTCTGCCCGGCAGGCATGAGCTTAGCCGGCACCTTCCACCGCACAATCCCTCAAGATGGCCAAGGTAGTCTCCTAATTATAACTCTAGATATTCGAGCCATTAACTTCCAGTTTAGTATCATTTCAAGTACCTATCTTCCGTTCTAAAAGCTATCATTTAGGTCTTAAATCGTAATGTCCTATTGTACAAATTGAACCCCTTTATTGTAATAAATATGCTATGTAAAACCGACTTTCAATTACATTCATTCATCTTGTCAAGAGTGCACGAACCTAAACCCAGAGAATTATACATTACAGCATTTACACGGATGCTAGTATCAAAGGAGTGGGAGCAGTGCTGAAACAAAAAGATAAAAACGGGGACTGTAAGCCGGTTGCTTATTTTTCAAAAAAATTGACTGAAGCTCAAAAAAAGAAGAAAGCAATATACCTAGAATGTCTGGCAATAAAAGAAGCTGTGAAATATTGGCAACACTGGCTTATGGGAAAAGAATTTACCGTCTACTCAGATCATAAACCATTAGAAAATATGAACATAAAGGCTAGAACCGACGAAGAACTAGGGGATTTGACGTATTATTTATCCCAATATCAATTTAAAATTAAATATAACCCAGGAAAATCAAACCAAGAAGCAGACTGTTTAAGCAGAAATCCAGTTCTAGAACCTTATGAAAATACTGATGACTTTTTAAAAGTAGTAAATTTAATAAACCTAGAAGATATAAAAAAGGACCAACACACCAATCTAGACTTACAAAATGGAAAACTTATATTGGAGAATGAAATATACTACAAAAAGAATAAAAGAAGGAAAAAAATTGTACTATCAGAACAACTTAGCAAAAGTCTAATAACGAATGTCCACGATACTTACTGCCATATTGGGAGAACCCAGATGACAAATAAAATAACACCATTCTATACAGCAAAGAATATCATCGAAAACATTAAACAAATTTGTGAAGAATGTGAAATTTGTATTAAAAACAAATCAAGGAGGAAGCCAAAATATGGTTTAATGTCACATTTAGGTCCAGCAGCACGTCCCTTTGAAATTATATCTATTGATACCATTGGAGGCTTTGGAGGGTCACGCTCAACAAAGAAATATTTACATCTTCTGGTTGATCATTTCACAAGATATGCTTATATTTTCGCATCGAAAAATCAAAGCTCCAGTGATTTTATAAAATTAATAAAAAATGTGTCACAAGGATACAACATTGATATGGTATTAACGGACCAATACCCTGGTATAAATTCCAAAGAATTTAAAGAATTTCTGAAGAAGGAGAACATAAGAATGGTTTTCACTGCTGTGGATGCACCATTTTTAAACGGGCTGAATGAAAGGCTAAATCAAACTTTAGTCAATAAGATAAGATGTAAAATAAATGAAAGTGATAAGAAAACATCATGGACTACGATTGCATAGAAATGTGTAGAAAAATATAACGAAACAGAACACACAGTCACCAAGTTTGCTCCAAAATACCTCTTGGAAGGCGAAAATGTGAATATTCTACCACTTGAATTGAAATCAAGACATACAAGTGAAGACCTGAAAAGAGATAGGGAACTAGCTCTTAAGAACACAATAAAATCACACAACTATAATAAAAAAATATTCGACATACACAGGGAAGAATATAAATTGGAAGTGGGAGACAGAGTCTACGTGGAAAACGGAAATCGACTAAATAGGAAGAAATTGGAGGAATTGCGGATTGGACAATTCAATCTATGAAGTTGATACCGGACACAGGAAAGCAGAATCAAACCTCTACCACATTACAAAACTGTGTCCAGTGTTTGCTAGTAAATGAACAATTGCATGCATTCTCTTTTGCAATTGTTTCTCCCTAGGGGGGGAGATGTAAAGAAAACCACTTATGAGTGCTTTCCTTAAGATTGTATTCACTGAGTAAGTACTGAGTAAGTACTGAGTAAGTACTGAGCTACTTGGTGGCCCACTAGATATCAAACAAATGAATCGAGTTAGGAAAATATAACTGTCAGAATTATTGGATTAACAATTCCTGAAAATATTATCTTATTTTATTTATTATTTATTAAAGAAACCTGAAATAAGGGCTTTAAATGTTGTTTCTTTTGTTTTTATAGAGAAACGCAATTACGCCTTTGTTTTATTCAAGAATATAAAGAAAATCATTATATGTACTTATCTTGTTTACATTTTTTAAGTCTAATCTTGATAAGTAAAGACAGATTTCATAAACTTTTAAATGTCCACACTTTTTCAATTTTAAAAAAAAAGCGTTATTTACTCCCAACGAGAGATCATATTCCGTATTTTTCGTTATCAAACGAGGCGCGGGTAAAGTTCGGTTTATGGGCCAAATTCCTAAAAAATAAAACTAGTTATTTTTATACTAATTTGGGGTCGGGGAATCCGAATCTGAAAGAATTAGGCGGCGGCAAGCAATATTAACTGAATTACAGGACTTTAAAAATTTTTATACACATACAGGAAAATAGCCATTTTGGAAGCATTTTGATTCCTAGAAAATCAAACTAGTTATTTTTATACTAACTATGGGCCGGGGAATCCGAATCTGAAAGAATTAGGCGGCGGCAAGCAATATTAACTTAATTACACGACTTAAAAATTTTATACACACACACCTGAAAATAATCATTCCGGAAGTATTTTGACACATGTAGTACAAAGATCATAGAAAAACACGATAACATAGATGTTTTTACCACACAAAATTAAGTGTTGCCATTAAGCACTAATATTTATAACGTAAAATAACATGTTTATATTTTAAGTACTTATTTTTTATAATTGATTCTCAAATATTTTAGGAAGGTACACCAACTAGTATTGTGGAGTTTTTATGCCTTGACGCGAGTAGGCGTTATAAAGGGGCACGTTCTTTTGTATCACAAACCATGTTACATAAACCCGGCGTAGCTGCTAAACTACTTGAAAACAGGGATGTTTTTTTGCCGTGACGCGAGCAGGCGGTATAAAGGGGCACAAACCATGTTACACAAACCTAGCGTAGCCGCTAAACTACTCGAAAACAGGGATGTTTTTTTGCCGTGACGCGAGCAGGCGGTATAAAGGGGCACAAACCATGTTACACAAACCTAGCGTAGCCGCTAAACTACTCGAAAACAGGGATGTTTTTTTGCCGTGACGCGAGCAGGCGGTATAAAGGGGCACAAACCATGATACACAAACCTAGCGTAGCCGCTGAACTACTTGAAAACAGGGATGTTTTTTTGCCGTGACGCGAGCAGGCGGTATAAAGGGGCACAAACCATGTTACACAAACCTAGCGTAGCCGCTAGACTACTTGAAAACAGGGATGTTTTTTTGCCGTGACGCGAGCAGGCGGTATAAAGGGGCACAAACCATGTTACACAAACCTAGCGTAGCCGCTAAACTACTTGAAAACAGGGATTTTTTTTTGCCGTGACGCGAGCAGGCGGTATAAAGGGGCACAAACCATGTTACACAAACCTAGCGTAGCCGCTAAACTACTTGAAAACAGGGATTTTTTTTTGCCGTGACGCGAGCAGGCGGTATAAAGGGGCACAAACCATGTTACACAAACCTAGCGTTAGGTTAGGTTAGGTTAGGTTAGGTTAGGTTAGGGACGCGAGCAGGCGGTATAAAGGGGCACAAACCATGTTACACAAACCTAACGTTAGGTTAGGTTAGGTTACGCATTTTTAAGACTACGAATTTTCATACTTTTGGTTTAAGAATACGCCGTTGAGATAGTCGTAATTCATCAGGTTAATGTGTTATGTGAAGAATTATCGTGTCGGAAATTATTGATATAGAGATAAATATTTTTGAGAGCTGGTAACACTGCCGGCACATGTTTTTGTATATTTCTTGTTTTTCTATGATCTTTGTACTGCGTGTGTCAAAATACTTCCGAAATGATTATTTTCATGTGTGTGTGTATAGAAAATTTTAACGTCGTTTAATTCAGTTAATATTGCTTGCCGCCGCCTAATTCTTTCAGATTCGGATTCCCCGGCCCATAGTTAGTATAAAAATAACTAGTTTGATTTTCTAGGAATCAAAATGCTTCCAAAATGGCTATTTTCCTGTATGTGTATAAAATTTTTTAAAGTCGTGTAATTCTGTTAATATTGCTTGCCGCCGCCTAATTCTTTCAGATTCGGATTCCCCGACCCCAAATTAGTATAAAAATAACTAGTTTTATTTTTTAGGAATTTCGGACATAAACCGAACTTATTCCCGAGGCGCTTTAGAAGTAAAAGAAGGAAGACTGCTGGGAGTTGTTCAAGGTAACTAACTAGATTTACTAAAGGTGTGCTCTCATTCAAAAAGTTAATTTTTGATCTTCTCCCCAATTGGCTAACAAAAAATTATGATTTCATTACAAAGACTAAGTGTATATTTGTTTTGAAAGGAATAGAAATAATTTTTTTAAATACTTCCAGCTTTACAAAAACTATAATTTCCGTTGACTTTCTACGGGGCTGTGTTGATAATGTTTATGTAATTTTACTAGCGAAGACCCGTGAAAAATCACGGGATAGTATGAATTCTCCAAAAATCAGTTCTAATTTTGAAAATGACTAAAATAATTTTCTGTTAAAATATTATATGATACGTAGGTACATTATCGCTTGCCTAAATTCTTCACAAAATCAGTCATCAATTTTGAACATGACTTAGATTCTAAGCAAATCTGAGTTTACTGAGCCAGAATGCAGGACTCACTGGCAACCGAAATTAGTTTTTGATGATATTGTTCTGCCACCGAGAGATCTGTTTTAACTTCTGCTTCCGTTAGAAGCGTCATTTATGAGGAGTCACAAGAGATCTATCAGCGGTTTGCTTCCATCAAACCCTTTTTCTGTAATCGCCATACATCCCAACAATCCATTGAAAAAAAATGTCGTGTGTGCTAAATATACTAGATATTTTCCACCCTGGACCTACAACACTAGTTTATCGTGAATTTTAAAAATACTATTTGCTTCAAATGTAAGACTAACCCGTGTACGCATTAAAAAAGGCGCTATAAAATTCGGTAATGCGGGTTTTTACCCCGCGACAAAACATCCCCCAAAAATATCTACTAAAAGCTAATCTAACGTAACCTAACTTTGCAGGATGTCTGTATTATTTTTGTCCCATTTTACTATTTTTAAACAATAATTTATTGGCTTTACAGGATGTCTGTATTATTTTTATCCCATTTTTTGTTAGGTTAGGTTAGGTTAAGTTAGGTTAGGTTTTGGTAGATAATTTGTCGGAGATATTTTGTCGCGGGTTGAAAAGTTGCGGAACGATAAAATTCACCCCTGCTTGCACGTATCTAAATAAATCCCCGCCAAAATATGGTATTTATCCCCTACCAATGTCGGTTTTGAATTGTTGACTCTGAATCCTGAAATCCTTGACTAATGGCTTTTTGAACTTCAACATGGAATGATATAGTATATAATACAGAAGATGATATTATGTAACTAAGATATTATGTAACGTCGAAAGTAGAGCCGCCATAAAATGACAGCAGATGTTCTGTGAAAAACTGGAAAACGATCCGAAATACGATGACATCATTAGGTACTCTAAAAATGGTTAGAATTCGTTAGAAAATAATACCAAGGACGGTGGGTAATTTTTGGAAATATCCCTGGACATAGTTTATACGCAAAAATAATTTAAAAAAACACTATTTATTCAAGGAAAAACTATTTAAGTCAACGGATAAGAAAAGTGACGCATTTTAATAAATATTACTTTTTTTTATTGTACGACAGACAGGTGAGTCCAATTACGGTACAATTTTCTTACAACTAACAATACAAGTATATAGTTTTTTTAAAACATGGTACGGTGATATCAAACACATCTATATCCGCTGGTAGGGCATTAAGCAATGCCATAACTCTTGTCATGCTGTGTTGAGCGATGACATCTGTCCGACCCTGCGGTATGTAGAATAGGGCGTGGCTACGAGTTCGACAGTATTTGTCAGGAGCGAATAAGCCACAGCATGACAGGAGATATGGACAATCAATAAGGTTTTTTATTAATTTTAATTCGAATACCATGAGTCCGGAATTACACTCTGGTCTCCATTCTCATTAATCTATATCTTCTTTTCTTAATGAATGGCTGAATGTGTTGCTAAGCGCAAATCTTGAAAGCAGCTGAACCGATTTCGCTAATTCTTTTTTTAGAATATTCCTTGAAGCACGAGGATGGTTCTTACGGAGAGAAAAATTAAGAAAATTGAGCAGAAAATTGGATAATTTTAGAAAACCTAACGACTATCGGACGTTTGACAGTTCGCGTGTTTGAGAATGACATTTTGCAAAACCATGATTGTTAAATTAGGATTCTATTTTTGAAAATGTTGATAAATTTATTTAAAGTAGGTACTCCCCTAATATTTTTAATCGAATCAAGAATTTTAGATATTTTAAATAGGTACCTGTGTTAGATAGCAAATTTAATATACATGAAAAATGGAAATTTGAATAAAAATTGTAAAAGGTGGCACGCGGGCTGTTTAAAAACTGAATGTACTGGGATTGAATATATGGAAAGTGGGAGGGAGGGAGGGATGGGGGAGGGGGGAGGGAGGGCGGTGAGAGGGGGGAGGGGGAGGAGGCGGAGTGGGAACCCCCCCTTGCACTTAATGAAGTAGGGTAGGATGAAATGCAATATATATTTTGCTTCTGCGGCAACTGAAATAGATATCTTTTTTTGGAAGAATTCGGCCAAAAATTTCTAGAAAAACTGCAATCACCATATACAATTCAATTATTGCTCCACACTTCAACTACTGCTCAAGTATACTTTTCCTATGTAACGAAAGAGAACAAAATAAGTTACAAATTCTCCAAAACAGGGCAATGAGAATAATTCTTCGACGAAACAGATTTTCAAAAATTATTAAAATGTTAAAGGAACTAAATTGGTTGACCGTGAAACAGATGCTGACCTTGAACACGATGGTATTTATCCACAAAATATTGAACAACACGTTACCAAAATACTTCTCAAATAAAATTTTATACAATAAAGACATTCACAGATATAACACAAGGACGTGCAAGGAAATTAGGCTACAAAAAAAGGACAAAGCGAATACGCAGAACAGTCTACTGTACAAGGGAATGAAGTTGTATAACACACTACCAGAAACTTTAAAGTCCACACCAATTGGAAAGTTCAAGATGTATTGTAGGAGCTACATAAAACTTGAAAAAATATAGTGAATATGAAATATTATTATCAATTAGAAATTTGTAAAATTAAATGTACAAATTACTAAAATAAAATTATTATTATACTTACTCCTCGTTGTAATTGAACTGATATGAACTGACATAATGATTTGTGCATTGCGATTCTGCATAACCATCAGTACCACGAAACAATAACCCTCACCGCCTCCAGGAAACCTTACCACTTGGTCAGTGTCTTTTTTAATGTGAAAACTTCTGTAGCACCGTTTTGACTTGAGACTCGATGGAACGAAAAATAGCGATATTGAAAAGTGGCAAACATATAAATCTACAGGATTTAGCCTGCGAGAGAATGAGATAGACTAATCGGTCTCCTCTTTGTTGGGTGCTACATAGTCTATCGGTCTCCTCTTTGTGCGTTGCTTCGTAGCCTCTCCACTCTTGGTTACTTTAGTTTTCTGAAGGTTTCACTTATACCGCGTGTGAACCGCACACTCGGATTTTTTAAATAATATTAACAGAACAAGACAAGCAGTTGTGACTCACAAGACTCATAAGAGTCACAACTGCTCCCATCTGGAGCCAGTGAGTCTATGGCATCCCCAATTGGGGTACGTTCTGAGGCTGAAGGCAGTGGGGAGGAGAAGAGGAAGGGGGGAATCACTTGGCTATTCAGATCCGGTCACCAAGTCATTTCAAGCAACATTTTAACGTATACGTGCATGTAATGAAACGCGAAACGAATTATGGGAAAGGAACGAAATAACTACAAGTGGCTTATCGCGCCGTTTGCTGTTACTTCATTCCTTTCCCGTAATTCGTGGTTCGTTTCGCGTGTTCTTACATGCATGTACACGCAGTTTTACAACAGGGCGATACTGCTATCTTCCACTCTGGAACGTGCCGCAAACATACTATGTATATTTTTTAATTAATAAAATTGTCAAATTGCACA
This sequence comes from Limnephilus rhombicus, assembly GCA_929108145.2. Lineage (NCBI taxonomy): Eukaryota > Metazoa > Arthropoda > Insecta > Trichoptera > Limnephilidae > Limnephilus > Limnephilus rhombicus. The sequence continues at coordinate 42,705,098 of OV815274.1, read as the reverse complement.
TACAAATTTGTTTGCGCACGCCGGGATTTGTAATAGCGTCCTCCGGATAGCTAATTGAGAGTCATGCTCCTCGATCACTAAGGCCGTCCTGCTGTCTACCCTCTAGTTCCTTTTATCCATTGAGACGGTATTTGCCTCCACACTGTTCATCCATTTAAATTTAGATTTATTACATTTATTAGTTTTTTGTGAAGATGCCTTTCTAACGATCAGATTTCTTACGCCTCGGGAACCATTAAGGTCTCAAATATCTTATTAGTGACGGCTCTTCAAACATTTACCATTTTCTGGAAGGGCTCAAAAGAATCTACTTCAGGTTTTCCCATTTTAGAAAAATCGGTAAATTCTTAAAATCAATTACAAAATACCATGATTTTTTTATTTTTTTTATTTAATATTTGTATGTTGTACATATTATACAGTGTTGCAAATGAATATAAAATTTCATTGAAGAAGAAGACAACAATAATAATCTAAACGAAAATGTGAAAGACAACAAGACACAGAAAAACAGAAAAAAAACAACGGTCGCAACTGGGACTCGAACCCAGACCTCTCATCTATTTCGCTATTGCCACCTTCTGTCAAACTAGTGATGCAACGGAAGTGTCTTAACGGAAGCAGAAACGGAAACAGACGTAGAAAGTAAATCTTAGCGGAAGCAGAAGCGAAAGCGGAACCGGAAGCTGAAGTTTTAATACTATGAAGAAAAAGCACAATTTAATTTTTTAAGATTTGTTTAATTAAATTTGTATTTTGTACTTTTAGTGCTCGAAATTAAACAGAGGTAAATTATATTTAATAAAAAGTAATTTGGCAGCATCTTTTAGTTTGTTTGGTGTTTTTCATATATTAAACCAGCTCCACTAAATAATTGCTCACTGGCTACACTGCTAGGGGGGAGCTGATAAGTATTGGCGAACAATTGGCAACAGATGGGTATTTGTGTGCATTTACTTTCCACCACATAAGGGGATCCTCATGGATCCTCACCACATGAGGTAGTCTCTTCTCTTTCCTGTACTCCCAAAGGTGTGACTGTATCTTCTTCTTCTTCTTTGCGTGCCGTATCAGGTCCCCCCGACGTTGGCGATCACTCTTGAGAATGTCTCTCTGTCTTGCGCTGCCCGGAATAGCTCCTCCACACTTCTAATGCCGGTCCACTCTCGTATGTTACGCAGCCAAGACATTTGTCTCCTACCAGGCCCTCGGCGACCCTCTATCTTGCCTTTCAATATCAAATGGAGCAAGTGATACTTCTCCCCTCGAAGTAGACGTGGGCAGAATGATTCCCAGGAGTGAATCGATTCAGTCTGATTCCCGTGGCCTTTTGAATTGATTCCTTTAATTCATTCCTTTAATTCAATTAAATCCAAAAAAAAAAAAAAAATTGAAAATTAAATTAATGTGGAGGCTAACACCGCACACGAGACCGGGAGGCCACGGAGTACCCGGAGTACCGCAAAAGAGGAGACTGATAGGCTACCAAGCATCGCACAAAGAGGAGACCGATTATTCTATCTGATTATCTCGAAGGCTAAAACCTATAGATTAATGTGTTTGACTCTTTTTATTGTCGCTTTTTCGTTTCATCGGTTTTCAAAATCACAATGAGTGGGGAGGCTACGAAGCACCGCACAAAGAGGAGACCAATAGGCTACGAAACACCACACAAAGAGGAGACCGATCATTCTATCTCATTATCTCGCAGGCTAAATCCTATATTGTTTGTCTTTTTTTAGTGTCGTAATTTTTCGTATGTAAAATGTATTTATTGCTAGCAATTATATTTTAAAATTATACAAGTTTTCGTTTCACCCTTAAAATTTTATTGATTTTATTTTATTTATTAAACTTATAATTTTGTTCCATTTCACGTGATCTAATATAAACATACATTTTAACATTAAGGTGAGTATTTTATGACAGCTTATAATATCTGCAAATTTACATATTATATCGACCCAAGATCTACGTCTAAAAGTAGGTAGGTACAATATCTTTCGTACGTACCAAAAAACAGATAAGCATCATTTTAGCTTCTCACTTTTCTAGCTGATGTTCAGATTCAAAGTCGAAAGTTTTCGACTAACTATGTAATGAAATTGACGGCTTGGCGCGCGGGGGAATAAATGAACCACGCGGACGGATTAAGGGCTGGCATTGAGGAATGAATTAGAAACTTTTGACTAATGTTTTGTGTCTTACCTAGCAGTGACTTGATTTACTCGCGAGCTGCGGACCTAGGACTGGGATGCGTTTGGGACATATCGTGACATTGACGTGACGATGACGCCTGACGTCATTTCTAGGTCTGAGATTTACAAAAGACCATGACGTCACAAGTGAAAAAGACTTTTGTTTTAATTCCTCTGTCTGTCGGAATCGGACAATCTTGATTTCGACAGACTAGATACCTGGGACGCGGACATTGAACACAGACCTGGGACGGCGGGGACCTTAGGACAATCTCAGGACTATTGATTAGGATAAATGATAAATTCCTTGCGTGAAAGAGATGCTCGGGCAACCCGGATGAATCGCGGCCGCGTTTTGGCCATTTTGGGACATGGACTTTGTTGATGTTCGGGTGATTTTAGAATGGCGGCGCGGCGGTAGCGGAATACAATCGTAATAGGCGAGACTTCGCGGCGCGCGGCCCGTTTAATAATATTTAAATACCTATGAAACAATATAATATTTAAATCGTTTACAGAACACATTATTCATTGAAAAAATTTAACAGTAAAATAAATGGAAATTAAAAATGTATGGTGTCATTAAAAATCGTAGGATGCAAGGCCAAAGATAAGGAATGAAGAATCAATTCCTTTTGAAATTGAGAATTAGATTGAGTGTGTCACAAGATTGAATTTATTCATTTAATTCGGTCATTCAATTTTGCCCACGTCTACCTCGAAGTATATGACCCAGATATGAAATTTTCCTGATTTTTATTAATGTAAGCAGTTCTGCACGACTGTATCTCTAAAAATAAATTGTCACCATCGTCAGTTGTAGAAGAGTTCTCCTCCTGGTCTTCATTTACACTTAACATCGATTCCAATATTTGTAATGATGATGATGATTTTGAAGTAGAAGGCTGCACTTCGATATCTTCAATCGCAAATTATTCTCCGTTTAGAGTTCTGTTATAAAATTTGCGGAACCAGAAACGGTAACAGAAGTGTAAAAACTTGCGGAACTTCTGCAGAAGCGGAAGCGGAAGCAGAGTTCTGTTGCAACACTATGTCAAACCGTCATATTTGTCAATCTCATATTTAAAATTTTAGAATTAACAATATTATCTTCAACTAATTCTTTTTCCGTATTACGGGCAACTACCCTTTTTATTGGAAACAATCTTTTTTTAAATTGGTTTGTAACCTGGATAGCGTCTCGGATAAATATATCCGAATTTATTCATATGGAACTACTGACTTTTTATAAAATTCTAAATCAATATTTAATTTTTTTATTCAATCACATACTCTCTTTATACTTACTCATGTTACATTTAGTTCGTACTTAAAGAAACATTATTTTTCTTTTCTTTTTATAATACTGCATACCAAAAAAGAAAAATTTTGTCACAAGAAATTAATGATATTAATTTATAATATATATTTTTTAATTTTACTTAGATATGTTTACACTTACGACCTTACGAGTACTAGACTTCAATTCAAAATAACTATCCTCCGTTGGTCACCATGATACAGGCAGCTGCCTAGTATGGTGACCTAATGTATCTTTTGAAGTAAATTTATTATTTATGTAACATGTACTTATAAATAAATATTCAATTTTTATAAGAAAAACTCCCTTTTTATGACTTTTGAAGGTTATTCCCATCAATGTAATATATCATTGAAGAAGAAGATAACAATAATAATCTAAACGAAAATTTGAAAGAGAACAAGACACAGAAAAATTATTTTGCTGTATTTTTTTAAAGTTTGAAGTTTTGAATATTGAAGTATATATCTAATATATTATATTTTGTCCATTGTAGGTACATTGAATATTGGAAAGATTTTTTCGGTAGAAAATGTACCTAGATGGTTTTTTCAGGATAACCTTAATTATTATCAATCTTTGAATTATTTTGAGAGGATGTAAAATAACATCATATGTTCCTCCCCAACCTATAATACCGTATTGTAATATAGATTGAACAATTGCATAGTTCATTCTTTTTTCTTTTTCATCATTACAATATTAGTTTTAACCAGTCTTACCTACCAATTTAAATAATACAATCTTCGTTTTTATGCGACATCTGCAGTACAGCTGCCCTGATGATACACTACAAGGCTGTCCGAAACATTAAAGAGGAGGAAAAAATCACATAACGTAACACTGATGGCTGTGAGAACTTTAAACACGTCATTTTAGTTATGTATGTGAAATTGATTTTAAACCGATTATGTTGATTTTGAAAATAAATTTTTAAAATCTATTGGCAAAACATTTTAAAGAGGAAACGTTTGTCTCTGTCTAGTTTTGACAACCGATTATATCGAAAGTTTCAAAAAAAACTCGCCCCCAGTCCCCTCTTACCCCGAAAATGACCAAAGAAACTGGGCTTAGCGATTTTTAACAATAAATTTAATTTCATGATTCAATTCGACATTGATATTTTTATTGTTTCAGTTTTTTATGTCAATACCGCACAAGAGCCCAACTGCTCCTAACCACCTGAAGCCAGTGAGACTATGGCACCTCCTATTGGGGGTATGTTGTTAGCATGAAGGTAAGTGGGTAGGGGAAGGAGTTGGGAAAGAGGTAATACCTGTCTCAACACAGGTATACCCTAGTGAGACAGGCATCGAATAATGTGTGGAGGTCGAACAAAGGACACGGAATCGCAGTCGGCTGGCTATTCGATTGGTCCCCAAGCAACCAATCCAATCCACTTTTAAGTCACAAGAACTTTCTCCGCGACGCATCAAAAATCTGCCGCTCATTCTGTTCCAAACTCCCGGTCAAGACTTACTTGCAAATCGTGTTTGTTCGCCCTTCACATTATTATTATTGTAAAATATTAATATATAGAGGAAATCTAATTATTTTATTTTCCACACCCTTTATACACTTTAAAACACATAGTACATCATTAATATTTAACTATAAAATATTAAAATACAGAGGTACCCTCTATAACTGGTGACCCACATAAAACACATTCCCTCTATAAATGTAATGTAAACATACCTTATATAGATAAATAAATAAATAAAAAATAGTGTTACTATACCAGGTTGATACTGAGAGTATCTTCCACCTTGGAACATGCCGCAAATATACCTTATATAAGTTGTGAAAACACAAATCAATCAAATAAAATTTACTTGCTCACGCTTGGATTTCAACCCGCGACCTCCGGGTCGCAAGTCGAAAGACTTGCCCTTCGACCGCGGAGGACGTCGATTCTTAATTCCGACAAAAAATATATAATAATTATTTTTTATATTTCAAATACAATATTACACAAGTGAAGGTCTCTTTAAAATGATTTGCCTGTACGTAAGTAGATACTGTATTAACAAAATAAAATGGTTTTAAAAAAAAGATTAACAAAAATTTAATTTACCTTTCAAGTGATCCAGATCCCGCCAATTTAAACTCTCAATAGAACTTCATGAAATCTTCAGCAAAAATCTTTCAGTTTTAAATCACTCCAACAAATCACACAAGTTTCAAAGAGAAAAATTTCAAAGAGTTATTTTTAGACCATGAAAAAGTCTAGCAACGCAACACATGGCATGTTGTGAAAAATAAGCCGCAGCCCTTCAGTACGAAAAAGTTTCATGAATAAATGTAATATTAAAGAGGGCGCGATCTTTCGATTGCTTCCGTGTCCTCCCCGCACTGTTCTTCGGTCTCACTGTCCCACTTAGCAACCTAATCTTGTGTTTATAAACACAACACTACACACTTAACATCGGCTAATTAACCGATTGATTTCAAAAACCGCCGTAACAGATGGTCAGATTTTATAATTGTGTTATAAATCGTGCATTCCATGTTAATATTTTAAAATTTTAACGTTTTGAAAGCGCGTTTGAGAGAATCGCCTACTAGAACTCGCGGTGACGTAAAATTTCCAATTGCAGAACATGCGATCGAACGGAAATTTGACAGCTGTCTGAATTGTTTTGGATCCGCATGCGGGAGCGATGTCCCGCCCTAGGTTATGGCCTGGCTTTTCCGCAAAAAATCACACTAACATCAAAGACACTTAATCAAAATCAATCCAAATAACCACAACAATTCAAACACCGATAAGATCTCTTTTACAAACGACCGCGATTTTCCGTCGAAACGCGGTTTGCTCGGGAAATCCAGAGTTGTCGGTAAAGAAAATTTCTTCTCTACCTTTGCACGTAGTAGTAAATTATCTGTGTGGGTGTGTGTGTACACGACGTCGCTCTATGGACGGGGTACGATGGTGTGCGGGGGATTTGAATCGATTTTTGTGTGACGTCACTCTTATACGGAGTTGCAAGGGGTGAGATAAAGTTTTGAACGTGTGCGTGGGCAGTCTGCGCATCTCGTAACCATTGCAACACTGTTCTAAATTTAAACTTCGCAAGAGTTATATTGTAATCTGTTTTTGACTGGCGTACCGATACACAGTTAGGGGTAGATACCTACCAACATTTTATTTATTGTGATTCTACCTACAAATAACAAGGTGTGGGTGGCAGGTGAAGGTTTCATGTATTTTTACGAATTGGTGTTTAGATTTATTTTTAGAAAATTTTGTTTTCTTCAGCTAATGCTCTATTTCTGGAATGAATGAGAATCATTGGAATGTATTTGTAGGTTTTTTTTATATGTAAGTTATTTCGGTTTCATATATTATTAGATTAAGCAACTCCAGTGAAAAATATTATGGCTTTAAAAAAATATGTTCATGTGGACCAATAAACGCTGATTCTGAATATATAAGTTTTATTTAATAATATTAAACGCAGAGTTTAAAAAAAAATATTTTTAAACCTCTCGTCAAAACACAGGGTCAAGTTGGCATTACTGAAATGGTTAGTGGTGACGTCACTGTTCCTGTTCTTCGTGTCGTGACTTCACCGTTAAGTCATTGGATGGGAAATGACACAAGCCATCGTATTAATTTATTCGTTTATTTACATATGTACTATTTATAGAGATTTAGTTGTTGTGTTTATTGAAACATTATTTAGGCCTAAATAATTCAGTATCAAAAATAGAGGTATCTCTGTTAATTAAAATATTGAAAAACTTTAAATTGTACGAAAAAAACCGTATAAATATACTATATCATAATGCTACTTACTGCTCCACGGCCCAATCAAAATGGCCGCAATCGATCAGCTGATATCGTTTGCCTACACTTTTGTGGGTGAGTCTTCGTTTTTGATAATATTGATTTTAAAAGCTAAAAAAATAATAATTTCATATAATTTTTATACCACTCTCCCGAAATAATATTCAAAAATATAATAATATAAAAAAATATAATATAATTTAAAAAAAATTCCACCTAAATAATGTTTTAACTTATCGAATAGTATCATCTTTCTTTCGTATAATTATCATACAAAATGACAACACCTGTTGAAAATAAAAATAACTTTTCAGGAGTCGATAACGTCAAGCGATTCAATACACATTCGGTGGTTTTCGAGGATCTTGAAAAATTAAAACTTTGACAATTATTTTAACTATTAAAACTAACTCTAAAAAAATAAAATGTATGTAGTTATTTAAGTTAGAAGGTCATTATTCAAACAAAAAATATTTTAAAAATAGACTGGAGTTCTCTATTATTGATAAGGGAACATTTAAGTGCCGGTAACCAGGGTGTTTATTTTATTTTCATTGTGTACATGATTTCTTTTACCCTCCTCACTAGACAAAGTCTGTTCCGAGGCGGGTAAATAACTATTTTTATTTAGTGAAAAAGATATGAATGAATATAAAAATATAAAAAAGAATATAAGCTGCTAACATATTATTTTGTTATACCTTATATAGTCTGTCAAATAAGATTAGAAAATATAAAAAATTGAACTACAAAATTTGAAGGCTAGCAACACCAATTTAACTGTCAAATATTATTTTAAAGTGCAATGTCACTGAATGTATAGAACAGAGTAAACAACATTTTAAAAAAGGTTTTTGTTCATGACATAAATTTGATTAAAAGGTGTTTTATAAAGCGATTTGCTTTCATTTAATTTAACATAAATTTGAATTTAGCATTAGGTAGAAAGGAAGAATCAATAATGTTGAGTTTAGTTACACTACTTTTAGATCTGAATGAGTTAAATACATTCAGATCTAAAATTATAGTGACGATCTAAAGCCCGGGCAACGCTGGGTACTTAAGCTAGTATTAAATAAATGTGTGCAATCTCTAAAATGTGCTTTATATTTGATTACATTATCGTTTTTCTTCATTATGTTAACACAAAATTGCGAAGGTATAATAATAATATACCTATACGTAATTCTAATTTTGAGATCAGTGGGTATTCATATTGTAATGAAAATTTTTATTTTTATTTTTTTATAAAAATGTAGGTTACATAGCTTTACATCAACACCATGAGTTATATGTTTAGTATTGCCATTTGAACTACAGTGGCGCCCTCATATGTTTTCTACTCTTATTTGACAGACTGTATGTTATCCTAAAATAATTGTAAAGAATTAAAGTATAATACAGATTTATATATGCACTGGCAGCAGGTTTCACAGTTCCCATTGATAAGATACTAACCAACTAACCATCACACCGTTTTCCACAGGGGTAGTCAGAGAGGATGGAAGGGCTAGTCCACACAACTTTATATGAGCATACATACATTCGCCTTCATATACTGTGTCATTTACATACTATTTATTACGACGCGACGGTAAGTTTATTTCTCTATTTAACGCCCAGAGGGCTTTTACATGTTCGATAGTACAATTGATTCATGACAGATAATTTATAAAGAAATAATAAAAAATAAAATTAGATGAAAAATGCACACCCATCATGATATACGAGTAAAACACTTACATCAATATTACCTTGGTGCTTATTTCCCATAGTGTGAAATCGTTGTATCGAAGGGTGGGCAATGTAGTTCCGCTTATGAATGCTGCAGTAGAATATTGTATTTTGTCGTTTTGTAACTGTGGGTGTTCGTAAGTTTATGAGTTGCAGGAGTTCGCAATTGAAAGTTGGAAAGCAGTTCGTTGAAAAATCGAAAAATGACTGTACAGCAGTGCTGCTACAAGAATGTAAAGTTTTAAAAAATTATTTTTACACCAATGAATATGTAGGTATTTAAATTCAATAGATTGTGGTATTTATTGGATAACCAACACCTCTGCCATAGGTCACCCCAAGTGGTTCGCTACGTTTAGTGACTTAGCAGGGGTGCTCGGGTTCAGGGGGTGTGATTTGTCTAGGTCTTGGCATCGGATGCATCTGCCCACCTGTTGCGTGGTGAGCCGGATCAGTAGAGGGAGGCCCTTCGACATTTTTAGCCGGACTCTCTCGACCACCGCCTTGCACCGCAGTTGATGGGATTGATTCATACGTCCGCCACTCCTGGACATACTGACCCCAGATTCCCACCCATCCTTCGTACCTTTTTCCTTCCCTGAACTTCCTGTCCTTAAAAAGACACTCCATACAGCATCCCCAAAGATGGCATGCATTTTACAAAAATTACAAATATTATGGGAAGAAATGAATCCCAGATTGAGTGAAATACTTGCCTACATATTATTTTCACAAATATTTGCAAGGTAAGTGCTGTAATTTAATTATCATCTAATTTATTTAGAAGGTCCTGAGGGAAATTATTTTCCTCGGGGTCTTTTTATTTATTTTTTTTTTTTTTATTTATTTATAAAATACATGATAAAACAATGGAACATTTTCATTATATAAAGGATACATTCATTATACTTTTGAATGAGCAAAAGTATAATGATATATCATAAATGAAACAATTTAACGTTGTTAAATTGTTTCATTTATGATTTTGGCTCGCAGCATTCAACTTGCATTGCGTTGATTGGGGAAGATTTCATGGCTCCTAAGATAAGGCGAAGAGATTTTGACTGAATTTTATCTAATTTATGCGAATTTGAAGTGGACATTGGATCAAACAGACAAGATCCGTAATCAAGATGACTTCGGATGAGAGCATTGTACAGAAGTTTTAAAAATGATGGGTGTGATCCCCACCACACTCCGGACAGAAATCATAAATGAAACAATTTAACGTTGTTAAATTGTTTCATTTATGATAACATAAAATAAAATTTAACGTTGTTAAATTGTTTCATTTATGATAACATAAAATAAAATTTAACGTTGTTAAATTGTTTCATTTATGATACATTCATTCATCACCATACTAGGCGGCTGTCTGTTTCATGGTGAGCAATGGAATGTAGTTACTTTGTGGTGTCTAGTGTAAACAAATGAATTAAAAATATAAACATGTTGAAAATTAGAAAAATTATAATAGAAAGTGTATAATGAGAAATTAGAAAAAAAATTATGATAGAAAGTGTATAATGAGAAATTAGAAAAAAAATTATAATAGAAAGTGTATTTTTTTTTATTTTATTTTATTTTATTTTTTTATTTTATTTTTTTTTTTACATGAGCTCCACACAGGAGGCTCTGAGGAAAATAATTTCCCTCAGGGCCTATGTCATCTTTGAGAATGCTGTGTGGAGGGTTTTTTTAAGGAAAGGAAGGAGAGGAGAGTTCTGGGAAGGAAAAGGGTTTAAGGGGTGGGTAGGAATCTGGGGTTCAGTATGTCCTGGTCATCCGCCTCCAAGACCTAGACAAACCTCACCCCATGAACCCGGGCACCCCTGCTAAATCACCAAACGTAGCGAACCACTTGGGGTGACCTATGGCAGTGTATAATGAGAAATTAGAAAAAAAATATGATAGAAAGTGTATAATGAGAAATTAGAAAAAAAATTATAATAGAAAGTGTATAATGAGAAATTAGAAAAAAATTATAATAGAAAGTGTGTAATGAGAAATAAGAAAAAAAATTATAATAGAAATAGAAAAGAAAAGATAAAAGCCTTCTGTGTGAAGTAAATGTAAAAAAAAAACGTTTTTTGGTGAACTAAAAGTTACTTTTGTACTGATGTGGTGATGATTTGTCTTTCAAGAAAATTACTCACACCAATGAGGAAATCCAGTGTTTCTTTTCTGTTTTGTAAATCACTTTTTCACGTTAAAAAATTAATAAATATAAATCTCTCAGGCCTCGACCATATTTTATCAGTAGGTCAGAATATTTCCGCTTTGCAATAAAATCCATAATTAAATTATTTGTGATTGTAAATTGGCTTAATTTTTTTTTGTAAATAACTTGGAAATAACCGTGTTAAAAAAATTTGGATCCAAACTTTAAAAAGTTTTAAAAATAGCTCACCCCTTTTTACTAACTAAAATTAGTTGTAACGAAAAAAATAAAAACACACATATATTTTATTAGATAAAAGTATTAGGTACACACGTTATCATTACCTCACTTTTTGTCGTTTCATGCAAGTAAAAATCTATATACCTACTTACATAAATATACATATGTATATAAATCAATGTTTTTTTTGCTTGCTTGCTTATTTGTTTGTTTGTGCCTTCCTAAACCATTCATCCGATTGCGATGAAACTTTGGTGATTTGATGAGCGCATGCCCGTGATGGTTTCCATAAATAATAGTGAGCTCTGGCTTTATGGAATTATTTCCTGTACTTCTCATCCGATTGCGATGAAACTTTAGTAAGTTGTTGTGTGCACGTCCGCAAAGGTTCCAATATATATTCTGGTGAGATCTGTCGTTATGAACTTTGTGTATGGGAGACACAACAACTTCTATGAGACTTATACCTATGTTGTTCCGAAAGCGAATAAATTGGCCTGAGGGATTAAAGTTCATTTTTTTGTATTCATGATTACGGCTCCATAAGTGATACAATGAATCAGATGTAGTCACTACAGTTGGCAGTCGCATGCCGATACAGGTATCAGCGTGATATCTATATGATTTAAAACTAATCATATTATTTCCTTCCCACAAATAGCTAAATAAATATCAATAAATAGGTAATGGATAAATAAATAATTGTAGATACTAAAATACCGAAATACCACAATTGTATTTGAGGTAGGTAGTTACAGTACGTACAAACTGCGCCGTAACCGCCCACGCTGTGACCTACAAAGGGTAGTACTGACGTCACTACTCCGCCAGACATATCCAACACAGCAGGAGCATACCATTGGATTAAATATCTTCATCCCATTTTTCACCAATGTTTTTATTTTGATTTTCGAAAAAATATATTGCACCAAGTACATTATTTCTCTGGGAGTTCTTTTCTAACGGTTTTGAGAATAAGCCTTATTGAATGCCAGAATTTTTTGGCCATACCTCATATGAAATCTCGGAAAGAATACTTTTGAAGTAATATTATGTGCATTTATTTTGAACTATTGTTTATCTTATTTACCGAAACACATTCTTTGAACAATAAACTATCGATAAAAACAACATTACCTACTTGTGTTTATTTGATGAATTGGCAGGTTTATCGAAGTTTTTGTGACCGACCACCGACTGACTTTGATAATTCATTTTAAAATATCCTGGTGCTGCCAGGTGAATGAAACTTTTTGCGGTATTTTGAGTACTGTTGGCGCAAGCGATTCTGACCTTGTTCTTGATACAATTTCTTTATACATAAGGGTCAAAACCGCATATAATTTATTTATTTTAAACTTTTTGCCGATCTCACCGGTGATCCTACGGCCTAGAAACTAGAATAGTAGGTAGGTACCTAGCTAACTAACTATTTTCATTTCATTTCAGTCATGGAATATTGCATTATTTCAAAAAAATAGGTATTTACCATTATCAGTGTTGTACTTGGTTAAAATCGTAACGAGCACTCAGTTGGATGAATTATTATTGTAGAATAGAGTAATAAGTACTGTGAGCTTATTCGCGTGCCAGAATTGTGCTTAATTTTACCTTTTTTCCGGCGAAATTGATCAATTGGCGAATTTCTTCATTGAACAATTTCAAATCCATGGCCTGGACTAGGTCTTATTATATACGACGACTTATTGGTGACTTCAGTTTTCTTTCGAATCACTGTCAGTAGTTATTTTAAAATAGTACCTACATACTACGTAAGTCCCTTAGCTTAATAAAAAGCAGTAGATAATCTATGATTGTTTGTATTTTTTTATGTTTTTCCACACACCGATAACTGATCATATTTCATTAAAAAATACAAAAACAAAACGCATCAAAACCGCAAGATTATGTGGTTGGTCGTTTTCATTATCTGTAGATAATTCAAAGTTTTTGTATAGATTATTTTTATATCGTGTGTTCGTATTTAGATGCTTACTTAAATTTTTTACCTTAGTTATTTTTTTTAATTTTCCCTCATAATTAACTACCTTAAAAGGTTGGAATTTCTAAAAAAAAAATATTTTTTTACTTGTACTATCATGTAGTGCGAAGCCGGGGCAAAAGCTAGTTATTATATAAAGCAAAAAATCAAAGCGCCTCAGGCAAAAATTCAATATCTCCAAGGCCAATTCAACAAAAAATGTTGTCGATTTTTGTCATTCAAAAATACAATAATACCAAAAATATCTACTTGCAATTTTACACAACTGTTGATTTTTATTGCTCGCAAATTTAGTCAAGAAAACTTTGTTATTTCATAAAATGGAAACACGTATATAGATCTAAACAAAATAAGTGCTGGGTTGCGAAGGTGAATTTTTTTCTACACATCACGAAATTTTGTCTAGAATGATGAAAGAAAAATCTTATTATTTTGATCAGCTTATTAAAAAATTTGAAGAAAGACTGAAGTTTTCCACTAAACCCTTTTGCCAGACAGAAATGGTTGAATATTCTTTACCACAATTTTTTTGCTATTTTATTTATCATCACTGATTTAAACGGTCAAAACAGTTTGGAGCCGGTTCTATGCTTCTATGCATTTTAAGACATTAAACTGTTGATAAGTTCCGACCACTTTTTTTCAAATTTGAAGTAAAAAAAATCGTTCTCGATTTACTTGAAAAGGAAAGGTCAAATCAAAAAATATTTTTTAAAACATCGACTCCAAATGTAATGTAGATTCACAAATTTCGCGCATGAACTATGAGTTGCCTGTATATTTTATTGGCAAGCAAAGTCACCACAGAACCGTATGATCCTGGCCTATTTGCACGCGTGCTGTCTCTCTTATATCTAACCGGAGAATCGTCAGGAAATGTGTCCACATGTTCATGTTCTTTTTTCTTCTATGTGCAAGAAAATCGGTTACAAAAGAGCACGCTCGCTGGCCTTAGTGATATGTACCTAGATTGTAGGTGCCTACAAACTCTAAATTCAAAAAGAGCAGAAAAGCCGCAAAATTTTAATTGAACCATAAAATAATCTGATATAATTCCATACCGGCATCTTTTACCACTATCCTATGTATCAAATTTACGTGGAGAAGGGGGGTTTCAATCTCCCACCCGCTTCCATCCTCAAACGACCCCCACAATCCTCCCGCTCTCTTTCCGCACCCCCACCCGAAGTCCCCTTTCCACTGGAATGGGGTAAAAGGCCAGACCCAATGGTCCTGCGGGGTGTGATTTCAATTAGTATTTCTCAGCCACCGCCCGCCCCGACTGCTGTGAGTGACGGGACAAATTCACCCCTCTCCACCCCCTGGCCATACGTCACCCTGTACCCTGGTGTCCCGCAAGACAACAAGGGTTGTAATGTGGAAATAATACACTTGGCTTATGGCTTTTCCATTGTTGTCAAGAGAGATAAAAATGATCTGACTGGATATTATGAGAATAAAATAATGGAATTCAGGAGTAAAAAATCTATGAAACTGGTGTATTACGTATTATCATTTTTTATGATATATGTACCTACCTAGTTTGTAGGATTCTTTAATAAGTCAGGTGCGCCTCGTAGGTTATACATATGTCTGGTAATATTAGGTATATTATCGTGAAAATAAGCTTATGGGTCCGAGTGGTTAATCATCGCATCATCATAAATTATGATATATATATTTTTTTACATGAATACCGCACATGAGTCCCAACTACTCCTGTCTGGAGCCAGTGGAGCTATGGCATCCCCAATTGGGGTATGTATGTTGCGAGGCTGATGGTAGAGGGGTGAGGAAGGAGATTTTTTAAGGGGTATTTTTTCTCCCGTTTATACGCAGCATTAGATGGGACTGCGGGCGGATGTTCCAAACTTTCGATACTATCGGTTTGCACAAGAAATATAAGAAATATATTCAAACGCGTCTTCTTTTGCCGGAAAGTACATCTTCTTTGGATTATATCCTATTTACTTACTTAATGTTTCCTCTCAACAGTTTTTTTAAGTGTATTGTATACCGTAGCGGTGGCAGGGATGGGAATTAGAAGGGGAAGAGGAAGGTGGGGAAGTACCTGGCTATTCAGATCTGGTCACCAAACACGACTTAAGCCATTTCAAGCAACGTTTCAATTCTGAATGGTGGTCTTACACCAGGGCGATACTGAGAGTATCTTCCACTCTAGAACGTGCCGCAAATATATTATGTATTATTTTAAATAAATAAATTGTGAAATAACCCAAATTAATCAAATAAAATTTATTTGTTACGCCTTAGCCTTACCGCTGGACTACGCCGGCCGTCAAAGCATATGTATTACAGACCGATCAATTATTATTATCTCATTCTCTCGCTGGCTAAATCCTATAGAGATGTATCTGTTTGTCTCTTTTTAGTGTCGCTTTTCGGATTCATCGAATTTCAAATCACAACGGTGCTAAAGAAGTTTTCACTTCAAAAACATTAAATAGACCTTACCCCGCCTCACGTCATTGCTCAACCGGGTGGTGACATGGTTCCTCTGCCTTAGCACTGTACAGACAAGGCCACTCTTGTGAGGTATCACATAAAAATAATATAATTATCGTGCAATCATTTCAGAAGGAAATGTACCTATGCTAAAAAATTGTTCAGTGAAAGAACATTTTTGTACTGATCTCTGTTTTTCCGCTTTTCGTTTTAATATTCACGAACAACTATAGCACAATAGCGCAATTGGAATTGGCTCCTTTACGCGATAGTCGAGTAGTCGTATATACATTACACCTTTACTTCAGTTTAATAATTTTGTAGAGCTCGGGTTGATTAGTGAAAGAAAACATTAAAAAATATTAAAAGAAACCAATCAGCAATTACATTTTATTTTCCCGAAGCATTTGTTTACACCTGTAATTTGACCTACAAATTAGATTGACCTGTTCGTCCCTTGTAATCCAACTCCTACCTCCTCCCTCCTCCCCGCACCCTCTCCCTGTTGGCCCCGATATATATCCCCCCGCTGTAGATTGCAATGCACTGGAGTGGTCACGTGGGAATATCACGTGGCAGTAAACTAACCTAACCCCTTTCCACCCCCTCACAGCCAAAACAATGTATCGCTCTGCGTAATACGCACTACCTACTCGAGCATGTTAACAAACAGCGTTCGTTGTCGAAATTTCGTCAATAATTATAGGAATTTGTAAGGATTTAATACCCTTAACAAAGCTAGAACCTCACTAGAAATTTTACCTTTCCATCGAATACATATCTGTCTATTTAGATACTACCCGACTGAATCCGAGATTTCTACCTATTTTACAAAACTTTTCGTTCTAAATAGTTGAAAACACGTTATCTACCTACTGGAATAGTAGGTACTAAAAAAACGACTTGTGTTACGTTTTATATAAATACATATAAATCTTTCAAAGCATCCATGATTGAATGACATATGAATGCATATGAATCCTGATGAAATGAAATACATATTAATCTTTCAGAGCATCCATGATTTAATGACATATGAATACATATGAATCTTAATGAAATGAAATACATATGAATCTTTCAAAGCATCCATGATTGAATGACATATAAATCTTAATGAAATGAAATACATATGAATCTTTCTAAGCATCCATGATTGAATGACATATGAATCTTAATGATATAAAATACATATGAATCTTTCAAAGCATCCATGATTGAATGACATTGCGACTTGCGACCCGAAAAAAGCTAACAATTCTAGACAGAAAACGCTGTGCAAAGACTGCAAAGTAAGATAATTTCAAACATGGATTTTACAACTGCAAACGGAATTTTTTTTTTTAATTTTCCCTTTTTACAATAATGCAAAATTATAAAAGAAAACGGACAAAATAATATTTTAATTAAATATAATGAGGGCTTAAATTTATATTACAAATGATCAATTTACATTGGAGCACAAATTTGTCGCATATAAATTAAAATTGCGGCCCAAAAAGGCCGTTTTATATTTTTTATATCGTTGCTATATTTTTATTTAGTATTTCATTATATTAACGCATTAGGTTTGGCACGATTAGGGGGCGTACATTAATTACGTGAGTTCAAAAAGGGGAGGGGGGGTCCAGCAAAATCTCAGGATATTTGAAAATAATATACGAAGTGGCCCTAATTTATCTCACCAAGGGGGGTGGGGGTCTAGATTGGAAGAAAAACTGCTCACGTAATTAATGTATGCCCCCTTATTACTTTACCAATAAATATCATAAAATTGCCAAAGTTGCCCTAAAATTAACAATAATTCAGTTTGTTTGGGTATTTTAATATTCTTCTTCTTCTTTCCGGGGTTGGCAGTCGGCATGCATCAAACTTACCTTTTCTCACCAGGAAAACTCCGCTATACCTTGAACACCTGTTCCCTGATATACGTTC
Source organism: Limnephilus rhombicus (assembly GCA_929108145.2). Lineage (NCBI taxonomy): Eukaryota > Metazoa > Arthropoda > Insecta > Trichoptera > Limnephilidae > Limnephilus > Limnephilus rhombicus. Next base: position 42,687,248 of record OV815274.1, on the reverse strand, counting down.
TTCACCCACGTAAATCTCTCCCCCCCCCCCCCTCCCTTCCTACAGCCCGTCTACTCCTCTTTCAAGTCTAATTATTTGGAAATGTAGCACTTGTTGCGCCAAAGCAGGTGTCTAAGGAATGTGGTTTACTTTACAGGGTGTCCCAAAAGAAAGTTGATATTTAGTGGATGATTTTTAAAAAAAAGTAAGGGTTCTATCGAAAAAATGTTTATTAAATACTAAAATACACAATTTGGGAATTTATTTCTGAAAAACAATATCGTCCAAATGTAAACCCTCACGTTCGCGGCAAAATTTCTTACGACGGCTCGCCAGGTAGGCTTCGTGATGGCTGCCATTTCGTGAGGGATATTTTTTTTTAATTGCAACAGGGAAGTCGGATTTTTGGCGTACACTTTAGATTTGAGATAACCCCACAGGAAAAAGTTCATAGGGGTTAGGTCAGGACCACGAGGAGGCCAATTTATGTCACCTCTCCTAGAGATCAATTTGCCAGGAAAAATTTCACGCACTCGTGGCAGAGACGTATTGGACGTATGTAATGTTGCTCCGTCTTGCTGGAACCATGTTCTTTGGTTGTAGCCGGTAAGTTTGTAGGGGTGCAGCATTAGGTATTTGTGCAAAATGCTGTGTAACGATGATCTATGCACATTTAAAGCACTTGCGCGCTTCCGAATCGAAAAGTTTGAGTCTTCACAAAAAGACTGATAAACATTCTCTACGTTTTCTACCGTTCTCGATGACGTTGGTCGCCCGGATTTTGGTTTTGCCAGCGTTCTACCGATCTCTTCAAACTTTTTGACCCATTTTCGAATGAGACGAATGCTTGGCCCATCGTTGAATTGACGAAAACCTCAAATATTGCAGAATCTTCTACGCGCTACAGTCACCGAATCACCATTTTTGTAAAACTCACGCACGCACAACGCGCGGTCGCCTCCGAGAAATGCTTTATAGCGACTAAATTCCCAAGAGCCAGTCTACTGATTGACATACCCCCCGCCCCTCTCGGAAAAGTTGCGTTCACATAGAAATCAAAACAAATATCAATTATCTTTTGGGGCACCCTGTACTTTCTTTACCCTGTACCTGTTAAAAAATTTAATATCATTAAAAATATTCTTATTTTATTGTTATTATGCAACAGAATTATTCCAATTACAGTACAATTTAGTAACCATAATATCAGCATTTAGGCAGGTGACTATTCAATAATAGTTTTAAGGCATGTAGAAGTCACGAACATCCAAATGGTTTGCAAGTTCATTTAATAGCACTATTCCCCTCGTCATGCTATTCTTTGCCAGGACGCCTGTTCTGCCGTTCGGTACTTTAAATAAATCATGATGTCGACTTCGGCTGTAGTGTCTGGAACATACAAATCATATCATCCCAAGAGAAATGGGCTATCGATGAAATTGTTACAAATTTTGATAGACAGAATAGCAAAACTTGCTTTCCGCCTAGTTTCTAAACTCACAGAGTCTCCTCATGTAAGTCAATATGGTGCATGAACCTTGAATAGGTTCCATGCTTCCCCATATAAACATACCTGAGAAATTTCTTCTGGATTTGCTCTAACATATCAATGTAGGTATTTCTGGTGGTACGGTGGTATATACTAAAGCTTGCTTCTAATAATGCTAGCATAACTTCTTGATTATTAAACTGCTTGCAAGTCCTGTAATGGTGAACCCAAGAAGTTTGTTTGTAGCAAGACTGAAGCAAGTTATGTTCTCTTTAACCTTTTCGTCCCGGAAAGAAAAAAATCACACACGATCCGAAGGGGGGTCACTGGGGTCCCCCAATTTGATTTGCCTATTAAATGGTGTTAATGATATAATTTTTGTAATTTGTTTTGGTAATAATTAGAGGAAAGTATATTCATCATATTTCAGTAGTCATTATCAAAATAATTTGATAAATAAAGTCTTTCTAATGAATTTAGACCTTAACGCGTATTATTCCATAGAAAACAGAGAAGGCGGGCCGATAGCCAACATAACTCCATGTTTTCGAATCTCGACCGGCGATTGGCAATTACATCGCCCGCTTCCTTGGCTACTGGCTACTTTGTTGCACAGGGTGATCTGTAAATGATGGATATTATTTGTTTAAATTTTTCAGCTGTAGAAAAATACTATCTATTACTAAACTAGTTACGGATGTTAAGTGTATTGAAACTTATCGTACCTAAATCTAGAAATTTAATTTAGGTATTAAAGTTGATCCCTCAATTTATGATTGCTGTTGTTATATCCTTATCATAAATAATGCATTTATTTGTATAGGTAGATATTTAGTTTATAGTTTTCACTATTCCATTTATATATTTTTAACGGCGAACGGTTTTGTCCTGCAGAGGACATCAAATAAACGCAGTATGGCAACTCTGTCGAAGTCTGAAATAAAAACGATTTTTGGAAAATAGTAAAATAGGTTTGGTGACTTAGCAGGGGTGCCCAGGTTCATGAGGTTTGAATAGATCTTGGCGGCGGATACGTCTGCCTACCTTATGCGTGGCGGGCCGGATTGAGAGAGACTGGTTGAGGTAGGCATTATGAACTCTCTCGCTGGACTCTCTCGACTAATCCCCGCCACGTCGATGGAGAGATGGATTCATCACTCCTGAACACAATGACCGCCAGATTCCTACCCACCCCTCATACCTTTTTCCTTTCCAGAACTTCCTCTCCTCCGTTTCCTTAAAAATACTCTCCACACAGCAACCCCTTGAAATTATTCCCTTAGATTTGCTTCCCTAAGGGAAACAATTCCCCTCAGGGGCTCTCATCTTTGGGATTGCTGTGTGGAGAGTTTCTTTTTATGAAAAGAAGAAGAGGAAGTCCGGGGAAGGAAAGGGGTATGAGGGGTGAGTAGGAATCTGGGGGTCAGTGTGTCCAGGAGTGATGGACGGATGAATACATCCCTCCCACTGCGGTGCAAGGCGTTATTCCGAGAGAATCCTGCTGGAGATATCAAAAGGTCGCCCTCAAGATTAAGATTTGCGAGGTGGATATGGGTACCGCCACCCCGGGAACCATTTATTGGATAACCAACACCTCTGCGATAGGTCACCCCAAGTGGTTCGATACGTTTGGTGACTTAGCAGGGGTGCCCGGTTCATGGGTGAGGATTGTCCGGGTCTTGGCGGCGTATGCATCACTGCCCACCAGCTGCATGGCAGGCCAGATAGGGAGAGAGTGTTGAGGGAGTTCCTTTGACTTCTTCAGCCGTACTCTCTCGGAACATAGCCTTGCACCGCAGTGGGAGGCATAGATTCATCCCTTCAGCTTTTTACCTTTCCAGAACTTCCTCTCCTTCCTTTCCTAAAAAGTCCTTTTACACAGCATCCCCAAAGATGACATAGGCCCTGAGGGAAATTATTTTCCTCAGGGCCTCCTTTGTTGAGCTAATGTAAAATAAAAACAGTCTCTCCCGATCCGTCCTGCCACGCAGCTGGTGGGCAGACGCATCCGCCAACAATACCCGGACAAACCTCACCCCATGAACCCGGGCACCCCTGTTAAGTCATCAAACATAGCTAACCACTTGGGGTGACCTATGGCAGAGGTGTTGGTTATACAATAAATTGTTCTCGGGGCGGCGGTACACATATCCGCCTCCCAAATGAAATTTTACCACCTAAGCTAAACAAGTTAGCAATTAAAACCGAAAACCCAATTTAACACTATTTATTCAATGTAGACATTAACTTGTTAGAAATTATTATCATGTTATTTGTAATTCTTTCTTATAATAAATAAATAAATAAATTAACAACAGATATGGATAATTACTAGCGATGTTTATCTTAGTGAATCATAACTCATTTGATTCGTTTCAATCTTGATGATGAAGGTTCTATAAAATTTCATCCTTAATTTGAGACTGTAGTCGCAGATACATTGACTGCAAAACCACGGACTATAATCAAAAAATTATGGGTTGCAAAATGACACAACTATTTTTTTTTTATTTATTTTTTTTTTATTTCATAAAATTTCTATTAGTTAAAGATATTTGTTTTTTTGTCTATCCAATGTTGTACACGTGTTATAAAAAGAGAATTAGAGTTACTTGACTTTATGTCAGTATTCAGAGCATTATATATTTTAGGAGCGATGAACCAGAATTGTCGTTGAGCGAATGAGGTATTAGTTTTTGGGACCACGCAACCCAGGTTTGATGAAAAGCGGGTGTGTGCTTGATGTTGTGGAGCGATTAGTAGATTATTTTTTCGTATATAACAAATGCTTGTTTTAGTAAACAGCTAACGAATATCTAAGACCCTGATATTGGCAAAGAGTTCATTTGAGGGATGGGTAGGTTGACATTTAAAAATAATTCTCAGAATTAGTTTTTGAACTAAAATAATTGGTCTAATAATGGATTCAGCACAACCACCCCATCCCACTACACTGTATGTTGCTATGGATTGGAAAAGGACTAAGTACGCGCTTCTTAGAGTCTGTAAATCTAAGATAGACCTAAGGGAGCAGAATATATGCCATAGTTTACGAAGTTTTTTTACTGTGTCACCGATGTGAGCTTCCCAACGTAGTTGGTTGTCTGATGTTGATGTTGGGTTTTATCGTACACAATTCAAAGGAATTGACCAACCTTACAGTTATAAGCAAAGATATTCAAATACAAAAAATATCTTTGGTTATAAGGCTGCTTTACTTTAGCTTAGTGCGTAGCATTCTCGAGAGTGGATCTCAGATATGGGGGCCAGAGGACATCGACTATGTACTAATGGTCGAGAAAATACAAAAGAAATTTTAACGATAATTTTTTCCGTATGAGAGAGTTAGGTTTTTACTTTAGGAATGGAATGCTGGGTATCTGCAGCTTTAGTTCCAGAAAAGAGATGATGTCGCATTACCGATGATGGCTTATAAACTTCTAAATGGTTTTATAACGGTAACAGATATTCTGGCTGAAGTATGATTCTATGTCCTGGATAATTTCACGCGAGGTCTCCAATACAGACTTTTTATTCTTCCCAGGTGCAGAACTAACTTACATGATGATGCCCCTGGAAAGACTCACCAGCTTAATTAACTGTCTCGCAGGAAACGCCGATATATTCCACATATTTTATCCTACAACGATTTGTGAAATAGCAATTATGTTCTAAATGTATAACTTTCACTGTAAATATACCTCTTAATTATGTATCTTTTCTTACCTTGGAGTTGGTCATTGCATAGAGGCTTCTTTAGCATAGTCGGTACTAAAGAAATGAGAGATTAGTTGATCATTGAACTGGTTACTTCAATAGACTGACTGTTCCTTTGAGTTATGGTTTCAATTGTCACATGTAAGTAATATTGGCACATATTCAGTGGCGTAGCTAGCATGGGTGGCACCCGGGGCGGATGTGACCCCCCGGGGCGTGGTGTCACCCCCCCCCCTCCCCTTCCCCCCTATTAAATATGACTTGCGAAAAAATTCAAAACGCTAATTTCGACTTCATAAAATTGGTCCATCCTGGGGGAAGGGGGGTGGGGGGTGGCTAGAGAATTTCAGATTTCTCCACACATATAGGCTATATTCGCCTATAAAAGGACCTAGACACAAAATTCGGGGCACTCCACGGGGAACATATCAAAGAAAATAACAGACCGTCTTCATGTATACAATACTTTGGTGACAATAATCCTTCGTAATTTTTTTTCCACGGTCGAGTGTCACCCCCCTATCGGGTGGCACACGGGGCTGAGACCGACACCCCCCCCCCCCCTCGCTACGCCACTGCACACATTGTCAGATATGATAGGTATGGAAGTTAGTCCTTTTGTTAAAAGGACGGTGAAACAAATGTAAATAAAAATTTTAGCATAAAGTTTTTCAGAAAGATCAAGAGGATAAAAAGATATGTGATTAGGGAATGCAAATCTCGCGAGATTGGGGCTCAAGCGAGATCCCGCGAGTTTATGAATAAAGATACTGCGAGATCTCGCCAATTTCGAGATCTCGCGAGATTGGCAGTTTTGTGTGTTTTTTTTTTTGCAAATAATCACAATATTTGAAAAAATTAGGAAAAAAATAATAAAATTTTGAAGTATTATAAGATAAACATTTATTTTCAAGAACTTTTCAACAGACTTTTATGCATCAAACATTGTTTGAAGTATTTGCCTATAATTTTTTAATAAACTTCCAAGTAGTAAACTTTGATGTACCTATCAAATAATAATAAGTATGTATCTATCAAATAACAAATGAAAGAAACAACGAGTCTTCTCTTCTAATATAAAACAAAAATCTTTTAGTAATAAAACAGTTCTTTTATAATAAACAAAACAACAAGAAGTAAAAAAAAAATTAAACTTATTATCTAAGTTGAGTTGACTATAAACTGAGATATTATTATCAACTCAGTAGATCTATCAGATATTACAGATTAATTAACAAAATATACCAACTAGTGAAACTATTAGAAATTACAGATTAATTAAGAAAATATACCAATCAAATGAAATATTTGTTCAGTACAAATCACAAGCCATTATTACGAATTATTTTGAAAATAGCTCCTTGAAGCACAAAATGTCCAAAGAATCATCTGCTAAACGGCTTCTTATTTCCGCGCTTCGAATAAGCGTTTTTATGCTCGAGTGCAATCTCGTTAAACTCGCGAGATCTCGCCCTTTTTTCGTCCGAGATCAATCTCGCTAAAAAAGGCCGAGATCTCGCGAAAACGAAATCTCGCGAGAACGAGATTGCATTCCCTATATGTGATATTATAATTGAGAAATATTATGTAATTTTATTATTGAGAAATATTTAGAGTTTTTTTTTACTTTCGAATTTTGTATAATTCTTTCTATGTAATATTTCCAATCTTGAGGTTGCTATTGATTGACACAGATTGCATATACGCAAATCAAAAACGCAAAGTTCTTCGTTTTTTTTTTCATTAAAATATGGTTGATTTCAGAAAATCTAATATGATTTCATTGTAACTACGCCTCTGCTTGGTGAAGAGTAGGTACCCAGCCACCGTGAAAGAAAAAAAATCTGTTTTTCAGGAAACCTTCGTTCTTAATATAGTAAATTAATAAATACTTATAGGTAGGTAATTTTTAATAAGTGTAGGTATATAGTTGATTTTAAAAACTTTTTCTTTTAAATAGTTGAGTACCTACTAAAATCCTTACCATGATAAAAGTCACCAGCCACCACTGGTTAAAGTTTAATATATCATTAAAGCAATCTTTCAAACTCGCAATTAAAATGGGCATGTTATTTTGTATGGTCCGCTAATTTCACATGATTGAGGACATCCTTTCTCTTTCATAATCACAGCATTTTTTTTTTTTTTTAAGTTTCTTTATTCATTGAAAAAATCTTTTTTTACAAAAGTTGGGGATTTTTCGACCACCATGCTAGGCACATGCCCGTGTTGTGGTGGTCGATTTTTTATACAGTAAATTATCATATGCAATCTAAAGAATGTGTGAGAGTATTAAGAAAATATACATGTGCATAAAATAATATATTAGAATACAAAATAGTATAAAATAATTTAATTTAAAAGAGTTACGAGTATAAAATCAAAGTGAGTACTTTATGGTAAGCACATGAGAAAGGATTTTTATGTTGAAAATCTACATTATCTACATTATTTAACACCAATTTTAGTACAATTAAATGTTGGGCTTTATTCTTCAAGTCCGGTAAATTATATTGTACAGCTGTACAGTAGTATGTAGTATATAGTACAGTTGTTCATGTTTGAAATAGAAATATTGTCTTTCTCACTCTACATACACAAAGAGTGCGAAATTTTGACGTGCTTTTTACACCTATCTCTTTTGCTATATTGGACCATCTGAGACAAAACTTGCAGGCCAGTGGGACATCCTTTATCTGGCTTTCTCTTTCTGAATCGTTCGGAAAGTTAAGACAAGAATAGAACGTCGGTGTATTTGTATCGGCACTAATTTATACTTCGTGCTTTCATGGTAACCGACTCACGTTTATGGGTATTGATTTACAGGGGACGTGTTGGCGATTGAATCGGGTGAAAGAGATAAAAATACCCCGGGCAGTGTTGTTTTGCATCGCACGTAGGTACCTCGTTCTCAGCTGTTGGGGATACACTGAGACAAGTAAGGGTGACGAATTATACACGTCATTTTTTTTTAACAAACAGGTTGATAACATGTTACATATTATATACATTTAAAAAATATATTTTCAAGTTTACCTACTACCCATTAATTGCTGTTCAAAAAACTTTACCAAAACAATCTCAACCAATACTTGAAAATTGAGGTCATAATCAAAGCGACCAATAAGCGCAGACCTATCGTGATTTCCGTTTCATATCTCAACCAATAGTAGCCTTTAAAAGTGACATCATAATCAAAGCGGTCAATGAACGCAGCTGATGCGTCGCAGGTGCTTTGTCGTCATTTCCGTTTCATCCGAAATCCGAATCACAGCGGGGCTATACAAGTTTCACTTCAAAAATACTCAATACTACGTGCTAATACTTTGCATGGCTAGTACATTAAAAAAATTAACATATAAAAATAATAACAGTACCTAAGTATACCAGTTGTAGATATTATTGTAATGTTGCCAGGAGTGATTTTCGTAAAGACAAATAAAATTCAACAAAAGAAAAATGTTGCAGCAAAGAAGAGTAATAAATATAAATAAAATAGAAAATATATTTTATTAACGATTTGTGGTTTAAAAAACCAACAAGTTTCGCAGGCAATGCGTACTTCATCAGTGTTTTCTTAAAACTTTTTGAACTAAAATGCCACAAAGTAGGTAAGTTTGCATGAATTTGAAGATTTTTTTTTTTAAATTTGTTATTTGTTATTATTGTTATTAAAAAATCTTATGCACAATGAAGTTAAGTTATTTAGCAAGCAATTAAAATTATTATAAGGCTTTTTTAACAATATCTTTAAGATTCCTAAAGTGTACGACAAAATATCAGCTAAAAGTTTTCAAGTTTTAATGAAAGAATTTTGCCTTAGTCCCTTAGTGACTTTTCACTAAGTTTATTTTACTCTTTATTGACCACGAAAGTGCTGGACGGTCAATATGACCGATTTTGTATTAGTATCCACGATGTCCCTCCTATTTTTTTATTATTATATATAATATTATTTTGAATAGGTATATTATTTTTAAGAATTCGACGAATTTTGAAAACCGATCAACCAATACTGAAAAGTTCAACTAGATACCTACATATTTAAAAACTCTGTTTTACCAATATAGCTCCATTCTTATGATATTATAATTTTTACAACAAAATTTATCTACTTTGAGAAATAAACAATATTTTGAAAATTTTCTCGGCACCTAATAAAATTCATTTAGAATAATCCAACACTTCGAGAAACCGGGATTGTTAAAAAAAACCGTACAAAAAATCTGAATTTATAAAAAACATTAGTCCGTATTGTTACTCTGAGAGTCCGGTGTACACTGGAATAAATTGTCATTTGGGCATAGAACAACGAAACACCTAGAAATGTCAAATAGCTATCACGAATAAAAACTTGAATGATTACGTCAGAGATACTTTTGGACGTAGTCATAAACCTGTCTCAGAAAACAAACAAAGAACCAAACGAATGTGAACGTATAGATCAGTGGTTCCCAAAGTGGTCCGTACGGACCCCCAGAGGTCCCCAGGATCATTCAGGGGGTCCGTGGAAAATTAAAATTGAGTTTTTTTTTTTTACATTAACTCCACACAGGAGACCCTGAGGAAAATAATTTATGTCATCTGAGATGCTGTGTGGAGGGTCTTTTTGAGGAGAGGAAAGAATGAACATTGGTCTTGAAGAGACCCATGTTGTAGGAAGGAGGATACACAGAGGCCGGCAAATCATTCCACAGCCGAGCTGTTGAACATAAGAACGAGTAAAGAAGCGACCCGTTCTCATGTGACAAATGTCAACCGTTTACAAATGTTGGGCATGCGTTTGGCGTGTTTCCTGACTATGCACCGGTGCCGAAGGGATCAATGATGATCAATGAATTAACTCATGACGTAGATACCATTATATTATAATTTGCTTAGCGTGGTTCTTAAAATCTATTTTGCAAAAAATGGTGTCTTTTTATGGTTTCCGGCAGCGCATTAAAATATTTCATCCCCTAATATAAACTGTTTCGCGTATTGGCTTTATCGTTTTTTGGTAGTCTAATTTCATTACACGACCTTGAGATATGTCTTGATGCATATAATTTTGTTTTGAAAAGTACTATGGTAACAGGTTGTTTATTATTTTATCTATGAATGTCAACCCGTTCAAGGTTAACTTCTGGTTCTCAGTTGGCCAATTCATCTCAGTGTTAATCTCATTGCTCTATTTTGGAGAATTTAAAACCTTTTTCTTGTTTTTTTTTAAAAATAATAATTAATTATTAATTTCGAATATTTCAAGACCCTATCACTCCATTCTCTTTCAGTAGTCAACTGGTTCATGTTGCGTGGCAAAAAACATATGTCTTTGGACAAATTTCAAGTTTTTAGCCACCCTGGATTCACCTATTCCGTAAAAAATGAAAATGAAAAGTTTGTAAGCTTTAAAAACAAACAAAAAATAATTAACACTCTAGACCTTTATTTGTTCTGTGTACTGCGGAGAAAGCCAGGCGGTTATATGAAGGTCATGAGACGCATACAGTGGCACAGGAGCAAGGGAGACAGACTTACCCATTCTGCCAATGAGAGCGAAAAAGATGTTGTCAGTAGTGTCAGACTGTATAAAATTGTACCGTCTGTTTGTGGAACAAAAATGAGACGGTACATGCGGGGTACAGTCTCATCACACGAAATCTGTTTATTCCATTTTCAAGGTCAGCAATTAATTTTTATTTAATAATTATTATTTAATAATTTCGAATAATAGCAAAACGAGAGGTAGGGTTTGATTTTGAATCAGATTTGAACATTTACTTAACTCATTATCACAAAAAATATTATTTGGGGTAAAAGAAATTAAAGCCATTTTTTTTTTTAAATTAAATGAAGTAAATATTAGCGAAACTCTATCGAAAATCTGGAGACAGAAAAATCAGAAAAATATATTGGCACCTCTGGGTCAGGCCCAGGACCTTTCGCTTTCCGAGCGACAGCTCTGACCACTGAGCTAAGGTGTCTCTATTCGATTCGGTAATTTTTAACTGTACCATACTTCAACCCAGAACTACCAACATTATCTCCATTTTTCTTAATGCATATTTTATTACTTAATCTTACAGGTACCTAATTTTTTTTTACAATGAATACTCCCAGCAATAGTCCCAGCTACTCCCGTCTGAAGCCAGTGAGTCTATTGCATCCCCAATTGGGGTACGTTGTGAGACTAAAGGTAGTGGGAAGGGGAGGAGATGGGGAAGAGGAAGGTAGGGAAGTACCTGGCAATTCAGCAGTGGCGATCCGTGAGTTTTCAGTCAGCTAGAGTGCTCAGATTGAAAAATACGATGTTATTGATATTGTTTTAGCTGAAAATGATTTTTTTTTTCAAAATTTCAATATTTAGTATGAAAATTTTAAAGATTCTTTCAGTTTGGGGATGCGCCGCATCTATATTTCAATCTTCATACAAAAAGTTAAAATAAAAAAAAATCGTTTTCAGCTACAACAACGTCAATAAAGTCGTATTTTTCAATCTTCGTACTCTAGCTCACTGAAAACTCACGGAGCGCCACACTATTTAGATCTGGTCACCAAACACGGCTAAATCCATTTCAAGCAACGTTTCAATTCTGAATGGTGGTCTCACACCAGGGCGATACTAAGAGTATCTTCCACTCTGGAACACACACCTAATTTTTTTTTTTTACATGAATACCGCATAAGAGTCCCAGCTGCTCCCGTCTGGAGCCAGTGGGACTATGGCATCCCCAATTGGGGTATGTTGTGAGGTTGAAGGTATGTTGGGGAGGGGAAGGGAAGAGGAAGGTGGGGAAGTACCTGGCTATTCAGATCTGGCCACCAAACACGGCAGAAGCCATTTCAAGCAACGTTTCAATTCTGAATAGTGGTCTTACACCAGGGCAATACTGAGAGTATCTTCCACTCTGGAACGTGCCGCAAATAAACTATATATTATTTTAAATTAATAAATTGTGAAAAGCACAAATTAATCAAATAAAATTTATTTGCCACGCCTTGATTCGATCCCGCGACCTTTGGAATGCAAGTCAAGCGCCTTCCCGCTGCACTACGCCGGCCGTCACCTAATGAATGTTTCAAAATACAAAAAGGTTTATTCACTTACCTGTATGCAAATAATCAAAAATATTCACAACACCGCACTCCCATAATAACTCACTGAAAAGTTCCGGAGGTTTTCATCACATCTTTCAATATTTTGTAGGGTGAAATATTAATGGCTTGTTTTTTAATGCGAATAGATTAGACGTGGGCAAAATTGAATGACTGAATTAAATGAATAAATTCAATCTTGTGACACACTCCATCTGATTCTCAATTTCAAAAGGAATTGATTCTTCATTCCTTACCTTTGGCCTTGTATCGTACGATTTTTAACGGCAACATTAATTTTTAATTTCCATTTATTATACTGTTAAATTATTTCAATGAATAATATGTTCCGTAACGATTTAAATATTATAATGTTTCATAGGTATTTAAATATTATTCAATGGGCGGCGCGCCGTGAAGTTGTCGACGGTATTGTGAACGACTCGTATCCCGCTACCGCCGGCCGCCGTTCTAAAAACCCGTAGATCAAAACGCGGCCGCGATTCAGCCGAACTGTCCAAGCGTCCCTTTCACGCAAGGAATTTATCATTTGTCGTAGTCAATAGTCCTGGGATAGGTATATTTATGGATGGTCCCAAGGTCCCCGCGCGTCCCGTGCCGTCCGCGTCCCAGGTACTCGTAGCTAGTCTGTCGCTATCGGAAATTGTCCGAAGCACTTTATTCAGGAATTAAAACTAAAGTCTTTTTCACTTGTGACGTTATTGTCTCTAGTTAATCTCAGACCCAGAAATGACGTCAGATGTCATCGTCTTACATCGTTCCACGTCAATCTCGGCTCGGGTCTATCGAAACGCAGCTCGCGAGTTGATCAAGTCACTGCAGGGTAAGACACAAGACACTAGTCAAAAGTTACTAATTCATTTCTCAATGCCGGCCCTTAATCCGTCCGTGCGGTTCACTAATTCCTCGGCGGGCCAAGCCTTGATTTTCATTACATAGCTAGCCGAAAACTTTCGAAATTGAATCCGAACATCGCGGCATCGGCTAGAAAAGTGAGAAGCAATAATAGTGCACTTGTTATCGTTTTTTTGGCACGTATGAAAGATATTGGAATACAAGTACCTACCTACTTTTAGACGTAGATCTTGGGTAGATATAATATGTAAATTTGCATATATCATAAGTCCAATCAGCTGTTGTCAACTGTCATAAAATAATTTTAACTTTAATAAATAAAATAAAATTAGTAAAACTTTAGGGGTGAAACAAAAAACCGTTTAATTTAAAGATTTAATTGCTAGCTATAAATACATTTTACATACGAAAAATAACGATACTAAAAAAGACAAACACATACATCTATAGGATTTAACCTGCGAGATAATGAGATAGAATAATCAGTCCCCTCTTTGTGTGGTGCTTCGTAACCTATTTGTCTCTTCTTTGTGCGGTAGTTCGTAGCCTCCCCACTTATTGTGATTTGAAATGAAACGAAAAAGCGACACTAAAAAGAGACAAACACATTGATCTATAGGTTTTAGCTTGCGAGATAATGATAGAATAATCGTTCTCCTCTTTGTGCGGTGCTTGGTATCCTATCAGTCTCCTCTTTGTGCGGTGCTTCGTAGCCTCCCGGTCTCCAGTGCGGTGTTTCGTAGTCTCTCCCCATTCATTCTAGTTTTTCATTATTTTTTTTTTTTTTTGGAATTATATGAATTAAAGGAATGAATAGAAGGAATCAATTCAAAAGGCCGGGGGAATCAGATTGAATCTATTCACTCCTGGGAATCATTATGCCCACGTCTAGAATAGATCTTTTCGGTAGTTTAGACACCTAGATATGTAGATTTTTAAACTAAACTTCTATTCTGAGATTTCTTACAATCAAACTGATTGATCAGTTTTGTAAGATTTTAAAGATTAATATTGTAAAATTAAAAAAAAAACTGAATAAATATACTAAAAAAAAAAAAATTGGTAAAAACAAAACAAAAGTCGTTATTAATTTGCCTAATTATCACTATAAATTCTAAATTTAACAACCACATCATTGTGAAATGTAAAATAAACTTCAAAGCTTATATGATGTTACAATTAAAAGTTGGTAGTTTCAACAAGAAATCTTCAAACTCCAAGCGTTTTAAATAAATCACACGAAAAAACTCCGTGAAATGAAATCTATCTGTAACTTTAAACTTAATTTTTCCTATTAGTATTTTGATGGTATATACCTACTTATGTAATTTCTACTAACGTAGGTACTTATCTATACATTTCTTACAAAATTTGACATTTTTGGAAAGGAATGATGTCAATGTCTGGTAATAATGGCATTCGACTGATTCACCGACTTGCTGCAAATTGTATTTATTGCGTGTATAATAAAATATTTATGAAGTAAGAGAAAAGCCGATAAATTAGTTAAGTAGGTACCTACCTATTCCTAAGATGATCGTTCAACACATTTTGCCACTAAACACCCAATAAAATATCATCCATAAAATTTTTAGCGCCGTTTATAAAATTTATTTTAATTTTTTGATTCATAATTTTGTTATTTTACACATTTAATTTATAGGTAGATATATATTACAAAAACAATCTTTTTTTATAAACAGTAAATAAAAATAAAGAACAATTTTATTATATAAATAAAATATAACAAAAAAGATGTAATTAAGCACAAAAATACATAGGTACATAAACATAATAATAGTATTATATGTGCCTACTGCTACTATAACAAAAATCCTGTATAGGCGCAGCAAGTTCGTGGGTAAAGGTACTTGTGTTTTTTTAAAAGGTACCTAGTTAAAATTTATTTATTTGCATATACAAAAGGACCTTAATAATAAATGTGTTTTAAATCTTTCACAACCGGTAAAAAATCTATTAATGTAGACTAATTGGCTCTTCATCAGCTGTGCTAAATCCAAAACACTCTCATTAGTAATGGGGTAAGTAATGTGAGAATCTGCACAGAAGTTACAGCATAGACAAAGGAAGATACTCTCAGTATCGCCCTGGTGTAAGATCACCATTCAGAATTGAAACGTTGTTTGAAATGGCGTTAGCCGTGTTTGGTGACCAGAACTGAATAGCAGGTACTTCCCCACCTTCCTCTGCCTCATCGCGGGAGGTATTCACATAAAAAAGTTAGTACCTACCATTGGTTGTGATCCAGTTTTTATAACATTTTCATGTGTGCTGTATGTCGATGTGTTTTTACACTTAATTTCTATAGAATTATAAAATGAATTATAAATTTAGCAACCTAGTTTTGCAGATACGAAACTCTATTTATTTTATTGCTAGGTAGTACTTTAAAAACAACCTAAGTAACTATAATCTATAAATTTCGAAAGGCATTCAATGGAAATATGAATTGCTTATTTTAACTTAATGAAATAAATAAACCCACGAGATACCGTCTCGTTTGACTGTGCAAAATATCTAATATAACCACAGCAGTCACGGAGCGTTCTCCCTCCATACATATTCATCTCCCCCTCCCACCCGCTCCGTTCCCCTAGCCCCGTTCGGTGCGAGTACCGCTTTTTTCAAGAACAAAAAATACCCCCCTTCCCCTTCTGCCGCTACTTACTTCATTCTTCATTCCCCTACAAGTGACCTGAACAAAACCAGTCAGAAAACAATTTAAAGCAACTTTGTTAAAAGTGCATATCAATATTAGATATACCTGGAAAATGCAATACATATGAAATGCTTCTTTTTTTAAGTTTTCAAAACTCTTTAAATGTTTTGGTGGTGGAAATCCCGCGTTGAGTGAATGCGCTTGGCATAGAACGTGGCTCGACTGAAATGATAATTTGATTATGTTCCAAATTCAAGTAATATTATCTTAGGATTCTGAAGAGATTTTTGAAATTTTGATCATGTCTTTATTTAACATGATGTCTTATTTAGTTGGATGAAATTTTGACGTCAACATTAAAAGTTTTCATTGAAACATGTTCTGGAAAAATAGATAAAAATGTGGCTTTTTAAAATTTTCGATTCCCAGATTGTTCAACATGTTCACGAACTGTCAAAGTAGTGAAAAAAAATTTCGAGTATTATTTTATCATATCTGTGTATGTTAAATGGCTTTGAAACTGCCGAAAAGTTTTTATTTTTCAGAGAAATTTACTGATGATTTCATTTTCTAAACAATTTTCTTTATAAGAAACCTACGTTTATCTTGTGGAAAACACCAATAAATAATAATGACTTAATAAACTAAACGGTAAACAGAATAATAAGACGAAATAACAATAGGAGAAAGATATCTACAGCCTTCACTTGAAAGCCATTTTCGTTCCGTTCTTATTGGAAATTGGACAAGAGTATTGACATCTATCTGCACATACCTACATCTATCTAACTTTTAGCTTTTAGACTGAATTACCTATATTCATACATTCTACGCGACGTCCTGAAGCACTAGGAAATCCTTTCATTCCTCACCCATGACATTTGCTTTCTGCTATCATGAATGAATGTGTTTAATATTGCATAAAATGTGTTCAATATTACATATTTTGATGTCTGACCAAAGATATTAGAATACCTACAATATCTGACATTCTACAAATCTGAACCTTTCCGGAGCATGACAATCAACTACCATCAGCAAACAATTCTTCCATATAACAACAAGTTGGAAGTTGGTAGGTACCTATACATAGTTAAAATTTGAAATTTATGTTGAAATTTCAGGTGAGGTTGCATTTTATAAAAATACCGGTGCACGCGTATCGCTTAGGTACCTAGATATTCTTGACTTGGTCCAAATTAGTGCCTATGTTCAGAAATCTATGTGATTTGCTTTAGTTGACGTCAAGCGTTGCGAAATAGGGCCCAATATTCTACTAGTCAGGCATCTATAACCTCCCCACGTATTCTTTTCAAAAACCAATGCCAAACGTATCCTTTATGACATAATAGAGCCTCAAAAATTCGTAGAAGAGGCTGGAATTCATAATCATAGCAAAGAATCTTGTTAAACACAATTCAAAACAAGAAAAACTTCCATTATCTTCGCGGGACACAATGATTCGTTTCTAAAGGTAGGTAGGTACCTTCTGTAAGCTAAAGTTATACTATAGCTAAATAGTTAGGTAGGTCGTAGCAACGTAGATGTACCTAGGTATACCTAGCAACTAGAAATGATTGCATCAATGATCAGATACGATTAGCTAATCTACGTACGTATCAGGTTTTTATCACGCTTTCCGAAACGGCGTTTGTCCGATGTACCTAGGTACTTAAGTGAAAAAAATTAGAGAAAATGATGTGCATATAAATGTTAGTTGGGTATACCTATTAGGTATACTGAACTTTTTAAACATTCAGCACGAACATATCGGTATATTCCTGCATCCGCGCATGCTTTGGTGTCCAGCTAAGTCAGAAATATTGGAAAATTTTGCTCAATACAAGCCTTTAATAGGGCGTAGGTGCAAATTTATGATAAGAGATTGAATATCATTGTTGTTTCGTTGTAGGTATAAATTATAGCAAAAACGAGATATCGATATAACGTTTTTTTGTCTTTATTGAAAGCTCCATACAGGAGGCCCCGAGGAAAACAATTTCCCTCGAGGCCTATGCCATCTTTGGGGATGCTGTGTGGAGGGTCTTTTTAGGGAAAGGAAGGAGAGACAGTTCTGAGAATGAATAAAGGGAAATGAGGGATGGGTAGGAAGGGGTGACGGACGTATGAATCCATCCCTCCCACTGAAGGCGATATGGTCGAGAGAATCCGGCTGGAGAGGTAAAAAGATCTCCCGATCCAGCCTGCCACGTAGTAGGTGGGCAAACGCATGTGCCGCCAAGACCTTGACAAACCTCACCCCTCGAACTCGATCACTCCTACCAAGTCACCAAACATAGCGAACAACTTGGGGTGAACTACGGCAGTAGTGTTGGTTATCCAATAAATGGTTCCCGGGGCGGCGGTACCCATGCACACCTCCCAAATTGAAAAAAATTGTATTATTTCCATATCGTCGTATTTTTGAACCGCTCAAAAAGAAAAATATACTAAGTGTTGAAACTAAGACGAAACCGGGTAGAAAAACTAAATTAAAAACAAAACTAGTAGGTGTGTCACCTTATTCCCACGTTTTCTCCATAACAGCATCCGCAATTTCGCAACCTGAGTTAGTCCATTTTCTCAAAGAGCATCAACTAACCACAACACCACTGTGGCCTTTTATTCGAATTAAGCCTCACTCTCTAATTTCCGTTCCATTCCGGGCCATACGTCAATGATTCCGGGTAAGAACTTTTCAATAACGGCTGCATATTTCGTAAAATGCTTTTTTTTAGTTTGGTACCTCAATACAGGAACGTAATTATATTATTTCTATCTGAATGTAGAACTATAACTCTACGAATATTAAAAAAATTGTGGAATAATGTCCGGAGTTTCCAATTTTTTAATTAGGTCTACCTAGCTAGTATCTATGTAGACATCGAATATTCCTTAAGATTTTTTAGAAAATATAATTCTGTACTAACAACCGTTTCTGACTTCAGGCGGCAGCGTTCATATCTAAGTATATTTAATAAAAAAAAAACGTTTTAAAAAAAAATCTGAATCCTCCCGAATCGAGGTCAAATGCGAAGACCACAAGCCAAAGGAGGTCGTTAATTGTGAGCCACAAATAAAAGCAATGCACAATCAAAAATCAAAAACACTTTGTTCTTGAATATCCTGTTATAATTTCGGACGATTTAGGCAAAAAGGTTCCTGATAGGTGTAATGTCCATGTTAATATCAGGGTAACAACAGTCGAGAGCTGATGAGTTCCTAGTAAGACTTCATTCTAAGTAAAAAATAGTTCCCCAGATTGATAGGCGAGAAGCAGATCTCTGAAAGAAAAACTGTGGCGTATGGAGGAATGAGCTGCATTTTACGACACCAAGAAGTGGACCAGCCAACCAGCATAACAGAAAATTCATTATTCCTCTTCTGTGAACCTCCGAGCCTTTCGACGACCAGATTTGGATAAAGATTCAGCGGCGGGTATGGGTAGGTACCTACCAAACTTCTGCCACAGGTCACCCCAAGCGGTTCGCGACGTTTGGTGATTTAACAGGTGTGCCCGTCTTAATGGAGTTCATGCGGTTTTCCTGGACTGGCGGCGGATACGTATGCCCACCAACTGCGTGGCGGGCCGGATCAGGAGAGGCCGGTTGAGGGAGACTCTTTGACCCTCTTCAGCCGGACTCTCTCGGAACATCACCTTGCAACTCAGTGGAAGGAATAGATTCACACGTTTATCACTCCTGGACAAGCTGACTTCGAGATTCACTATCCACCCCTCACACCTTTTTTCCTTTACAGAACACAGCATCCCCAAAGATAACACATGCCCTGAGGGAAATTTTACTCATTAATGTATCTCACAAGGACTTATTATGATAGGTACCTACTTATTATTGCTGGTATGAAGATGTCTTCAAAATATGCCAAAGATATGTGACGATGAAAAATGTGAAGATTTTAATGCCAGAGCGCGGGTTAACTCACCATCTCTTACGGAGCTTTCAAATTTGAATTTGGAACCCATGTTTTTCAGAAATTCTGACGACTGAGTAGGTTCTCTCACAAGCAATGCTGCCCCGTTATCCTTTCCAATGGATTACTTCAAATCAATAAACAAACCTCATTAAACTTCAATCACATTCCTTCCTCCTACGCTCAACATTGAAAGATAATCGTGAGACCAGACAGATGCTTCAAGGCAAAAACAACCACATATAGAGAACCCTCAATCAAATATAACATTTACTTTTACTGAAAACAAGTGTTATTGTTGTGTACACTAGCGCAATGAGTTAGGCTGTTTTGGGTATGGAATCAAAAATTAGTTAAGGACATCAACTTTTTATAGGGTTCTCCCTTTCTCTCCCACGGGTCTAGCGGCTTCTTGAAAGAATACGAACAAAAAATGTGGAAACGCCGTCTTGCGTCTCCCTCTAGGATCGATCGCACTGTAGCTGCGCACGATTTAAAGGTTTTTACGCATGCGCAGGAGAAATACGCGCCAAAAATTTTCCCGCTCTGTCAAACAGTCCACGTGGACGAGCCACCTAATTCACCCAATAGATGGCGCCAGTGTCCGGAATATGTGGGCTTTAAGCTTGGAGAATAACAGAGCGACTAACAAACTTAGGCCACCTATGTAAAAAGTTAGATCATTTGCATTATTAAGCAAAGCATATTAGTAAATTGAACAGCGCTTTTTAAAATACATTTCCGTTGACGTAATTTTGTACGCCGAAGTCTTAAATTTTCGCAAGCAATGAATTCGGATTGCTCACAATCTGATTAAAAAGGGAAAGACTCGTCATATGAAATGTAAATAGTTTTCTTGAAATTGCTAGTGTCTTTTTTATGGTGAATTGTAATTTAACAAGAAAATGTGTGCAATTTACGGATCGACCAATTGTGTTCCGAGGTGGCGCATGCGTCAGCTTATCGACCCAATAATAGGGGTGGCATATTAGGTATTATTGTTGCATTTTTGATGGCGAAAGTAAGTACCTACCCAGTCCCATGGTAGGGTTGGGGACGCCACGGGCCATGGGGATGGGTGGGGGATGGCATTAAGGTGTGGGGGCGAGGGTGTAATGACCATTGCGCGAATTGCACGGCGGTTTGGCTGCGCAGGGGTTGATGGATGTCAGTGGGTGTGGCGACATTAACGAAATGCAAAAAAAATAATCGATAATATTCATTTACTCCCTTATCAGTGTTCCTTACTGCAGCTTGGCTTGAAGTGCCCAGCGGCAGAAATCGAGCCAGCAACCTCTTAATTCAAAGTTATAAACTTGACCATATACCTAAATATCCGTTGGGAAACAGTAGGTAGGTACCTAGTCAACAACCGATCCATAATAACCAACTGATTAAAATCAATAAATTTATGAAGGATGGGTTGTTTCAAAAAAAAATACGGATTCGTCAAATATTGTTAATTTTCACGTTCTGTGTAAGTTCTGTTATTACATCATTATAACTGAAATAATCATAGAACTTGAATAGAACTTACACAGAATATGAAAATGAACTTCAAATATTTGATGAATCCATCAATTTTTTTTAAACAACCCGTCCTAAGTCACCGGTAAACCACTGTGCACAGAAATTTAATTTTTTGACTTTGGCTGTTCAACTAGAAATTTCTGTTTTATTATGTTATAAGTAGATATTTATGTTTAAAAAATACAAAATATACATTTTAAGGTGTTTTTAAATAGATAACATATTATAAAACATAACTTCTTACATATAAATCGTAGGCTATATTGCAGAAATAAAAAAAATAACTTTAATACTTCTTAATACAGCAGCTTTACTGCTGCTAAATATGTCGATATTCGAATTGTTTCTGTTCACATGCAAGATTGACCTTACCAGCATGACCGTTGGCAAATTAGCTCCAAAGGTTGGGAGATAAAACAATATATGCTGTCGGTGATGGAGATAATCATCGGAAACAGAAATAAATAAGCCTCATGATAGCGAAGTTTTCAAACCATCCACGAATCAATCTGAAGAAATGTTCAGCAATGTGCACATCTCTTCACATTCGTTGATGGTTTATTCCGAGCATCCAAGAGAAAATCAATAGGATATGATATGAGCCATGGGTACTTAGAAGCCGTACTCCCTTATGTAGAGGTACCTCATAAATTTCATCATAACTGTCTCTAACATGGCGGAATACTTTGCATGGCGTGGGCTCCAATTTTCAGGCCCCCTTTCAAATCTACTCCTTACTAAGAAATTGTGTAAAGTCAACACAGTGCACGGAATAAAGCACAATATTCTCATTGAAGTGCTTCAAGTTCCTCAATATTAGCATGAAATATCAGCCTACACTATCAAACATAATTCCAAGATCCTTTATTGTGGATATCACTCACGTTTTAAACTTAGGACATCCATTATACACCTACGGCCCCTCCCTTATGGAGAAACTTACAAGCCACATGACTTCGACGAAACCGCAAGTAGCCTCTGATATGCTTCTCTTAAATGCTGGTTTCCGTACACGCAACGCTACCCAAATTATACTGAACTAGATCATTTTTCACGTGCAGCAGTGGAATTAATATAATGTCAAGTAACTCTAGCGACAATGACAGTAATATTTTTTCTTGGATGGATATTTTCCCACCTCTAGAACAAATTTGATATTCAATTCATATTCGGATATCATTTCTGTCAAACGAGTAGCAGATGCGAACGCAACTCGTGTAGCGCGCTACCAACACCGTCAGGACGGGCAACTGTCGTCAAACCCGTAGTCGACCCCTTTGCGTCGTTTACGAACACTAGCAAAATAGTATTGCGGGTACTCACGAGCGCCGCGAATGCCACGCGCATGAAACTAGAGTCGTTTGTACGAATGGCTTACCGATAATTTAATTTACCTATCACGACAGTCCGTGGAAACATATAGGTATTATCTACCTACCTATCTTTATCTGAGATTCATTTTACCCAACTGCTTATAGCTACAAAGAACTTAAAATGAAATACGAAAATACGAAATACGAAAAGCCAAAAACCAAAGCTTAGAATTATTTTTTCGCTTGACAAGACGGGGCTTTGATTGGTGATCCATTCACCGAATAAGATGTATGTAAGACGAGGTGTAAGAGGAGAAAAAAACATTATTGGACATCTTTATTTATAACGATGGTCTGAAGCTAACAAAAGTAGAGTTGATTGATGGTTATATTTATGATGACGCGAGACGGGAACGTGATGACGCGTGTTCTAGAAGTTTTATTTTATTTTATTGTGTGGCCTGTTATAGCCAATTTAAAGTAGCGTAGTAAGATGTTAGATAGGTACCATTAGTACTTACCACATATCTATAGAAGCAGGTACCCGTAAACGAAAGGGTCTTTAAAAATCGATGGTAATATCTGAATGTAAATCACATTTTGTCTGAATTAACCCGCACTCTGTCCGCCAGCCGTAGATTTTGACGAAAATTAAAAAGTTTTTTTTTTATTGAGGAAGACAGTAAAAGATTCATAAATTTAAATAATTGCAACCTGTCACTCTACTCTACATGTATTTCAATTAAAAGTACCTAAAAAACTAAGTTTTTAGAAAAAGAAAATGTGAGTTAACCCGCGCTCTACACTTTTCCATGCTATTTTTGGACAATTTTGCGATACAAGTTGTGTATGCTTTTATATATACTCGTACATATATGTAGAGGGGTACTTAACTAGGGATACTGAACAAACTATTTGTAACATTTTCCGTTTTTTGTTAAATATTGAATTGTATCTAAGTAGGTAGGAAATTTTGAAAAACCTGGACCTAAGGAAGGTACCTAGATACATAGATATCTAGTTGACCGAGCATAGCGAAGTGCTGTTTTAACTCGACTATTTGTGCCGTAAATTTGTTTGTTACATTCCTGTTGGATCCATGATTAAATCATATCTACTATCCAAACCCGGTTTGAATCGTATGATTTTATCCCGCCAGAATGCGCATGAACTCCATTCCTAGATACTACGAGCTATCAAATTGGAGCAATTAATATTATGGTAGGTGCCTACATTGCCTACATACATAACTACCGGCATAGAGAAAGTTCGAAAAAAGAATTCTCGTCGAGATGGTGGTATTTATTTGCACCAAATGTATGCCTAATTCTTTATTCGAAATTTTAAAAAGTTTCGTAAAATATTTATGGTTTTGTAATTTATGTAGAGGTAAGTATGCAAGTAGGTATTTTGGATTCTATTCATTAAAAATTTTAAAATTAAAAACATCATTTTTTGGACTACTAGTCTAGATATGTTGTAGCACTAACGGACTATGCATAATGTAATGTGCAAATACTAAGTTACTGTTGGACAAAGTTAACTTTGCAGTCGACCGAATGCATTAAAATTTGTTGATTTGAAAAATACTCGTAGTTCTTTCTTTCGTTCGTAGTACATCCTTCGGCTGCCTGCAAAGATAAGTGCGACAACCTGTAAGTCGTGTTTAACATCTACACCACAGAATTGAGGTTCTTTTTTGTGGATATACCTACGTACTTAGTTCCAGAGTGGCAGATACTCTCAGTATAACCCGGATGTAAAACGTAGTTTGAAATGGCTATAGTCGTGTTTGGTGACCAGATCTGAATAGCCAGGTACTTCCCCACCCTCCTCTTCCTCATCTCCATCCCCTTCCCACTACCTTCAGCCCCACAACATAGATACCCCAATTGGTGGTGCGATAGTCTCACTGGCTCCAGGCGCTTGGAAGCGGTTGGGTCTCTTGTGCGATATTCACATAAAAATTAAATTAAAAACATAAAAAACTTGTGTAACGTTCCTGCACTCAACATTTATACGGTAAACAAATATTGATTTTTTGGCCCGTCACGGGCTTGCGAATTAATCCTCACTCCGTAGAAGTTGTATAATGTTTTCAACGTAGGAACCGTTTTCAGCGTTCGGCGTTGTGAATTAACCCGCACTCGAAATAATTTGGATTTCTAGGTTAGATAGTTGGTGCAGTTTCTACCCAAGATTCGTAGAAAATGCGTTTAACAATGCATTTTCTACGAACCTTGGGTTCTATCCACCGATGTTGGTGCAGTTAGTGCCTACATACGAGTACCTACTACCTAGTAGTGGACCAGTGGGTGCATATTATTCAGATTTTCATATTTTTCCAGAAAAAAACCTTTGTCGAAAAAATGAGAGATCCGAAAATACTTCTTCTTATTCTTCTTGTGCCTTGTCCGTTTAACGGACGTTGGCTATCATGTTGGCTATGCGGACTTTATTTATTGCGGCCCCGGAACAGCTCTACGGCAGACCGGCCAAACCACAGTCTCAGCTTTTTCAGCCATGAGGTTCTCCTTCTTCCATTGCCCCGTCTTCCGGCAATCTTTCCCTGCATTATGAGGTGCAAGATCAATACGTGGGTAGGAAGGTATACTTTGGGAAGCCATGGCGGGTTTTTAAACATTAATCACAATTTTTATTTAAATTCAACTGCCTGAAAAGATTTCTGAAAATTATTGTTTTCAGTTTTTAGTTTTATTTATATAATTACTAGCTGGTACCCGGCACGCGTTTCAATGCCATTCAAAGAAGTCTGCATGTCCTTTCCCGTGCGTCCCCGGTCCCTTCCACCTTCCCCGCCTTCCCCCTCCCTCGTCTCTTCCCTCTCTCAACGGACCCCACCTTCCCCTTGCATTTCCTCAAATTTCATAACGCCAGAGCTTACCATTATATACAGCTGTTATGTATATTACTCGCTGATAATGCAGCTTTCTATTGGGAAATAATTTTTAAAATCGGTTTAGTGGTTTAGGCGTGAAAGCGTAACCAACAAACACACGCACTTTCGCATTTATAATATTACTATGGATACGCCTTCGCGGGCTTTTACCAATAGAGAACTCCAGTCCAATTTTTTTATTTTTTTTAATGAATAAAGACCTTCAAACTTAAATAACTGCATTTTTATTTTTATTTTTATAGTTAGTTATAATAGTTCAAATAATTGTCAAAGTTTTAATTTTTAAAGACTCCCAGAAACGCACCGTATCTATGGTGGTCTTCACCCACCGATAGTTTTTTTACTTTTTAAGTTGTCATTTTGAATCAGTGATGTTATGTCGAGGGAAATTTCCCTAGATCTAGGGGAGAAAAATATTTTTTAGGGATAAGGGAAATCAGGACAAAATCTAGGGAAATTTCGAACTCTGGCAAATTTTTTATTACATATGACAATATTACTGGTATTATTTATATATATACATATATTATATATATATATAAATATCTATATATTTTTTGGATTTCCCATGAATCTTAATTATTGTTGTACTTACCATGCAATGTTATTTTTAACACTGACAACTCAAAATGATATTATATGTATCTAAAAAGATAAATGGGACCTCTGAAAAAAAAATTTATTTATGTTTTTAACTCTATTTTTTCGGTGATTGCGGTTGATTTTTATTTAGCAAAGTGTTTTTTTTTATTTGGAATTCAGTTTCTAATTCAGTGGTGAGTGTATTCGTACTTTTAAATTATTACTTCACGTAGCAAAAAGTGTTTTATTTGGAAAAGCACAGTATTATAAGTATATTTACCAAGTTCCGATATCTTTCCAATTAATTAATCATATTAATTAACATATAACAGGATTAGTGTTACACAATCAGGTGGCTACTTAGGTAATTGCGTAAATGTGAAATTCTAGGGAAATTTCACTTCGAAATCTAGGGAAATAATTTTTTTGGGCAGAGCATCCCTGATTTTGAATTTAAAAAAATGGCGGAATAAAATGAATATAGGTGACTCAATGACTTTTGTGTGAGAAATTGGGGCGTTTTTTATTTAAGATTAACTGCTTTTAATATAGAAAAACATTGGTAAAATGTCCACATTTCACCGCTACTGTTATTGTATTTTAACAAAGTGCAATATAAAAATAATAAATCATCTTTTTCATTGCAAATACAAGTGACATCGTTCTTTAATTTTGTGTTCAGGCGTGATTTTGTACATTTGTTTTATGTATAACACATACAGAAACACTGGTATTTATAATACACTGATCATGACGATTGTGTAGTAACTTGTATAAAAAGCCCTATACTAAAATCAATTTGAAAATACAATGTCAAATATGACACGACTTTAACCTCAAATAGGCAAAATTTATTGCAGATTGTCGGCAAATATAGCCCTTTTCGTAAATTGTTGAGGGCCTAAATTATGTTTCAATAAACACAACTATTATTTATCTAAATCTCTATAAACAGTATGAAAATAAACCAAAAACACGAAATGTTGAATTGCATACGTGTCAATTTTCAAATGTCAATACAACATTCAACACGGACGCTATTACCAGGTGACAGGTTAACTGTGACGTCATCGTTAACCATTTCAGTAATGCCAACTTGACGCTGTATTTTGAGGAGAGGTTTAAAAATGCACTTTTTAATAATTTTTTAAAAACTCTGCGTTTAATATTATGAAATAAAACTTATATATCCAGAATCAGCGTTTTTTGGTCTATATGAACATATTTTTTTAAAGCCATAATATTTTTCACTGGAGTTCCTTATTATAAACATAGGTATAATTTTTGTGTAACAGTAATCATGAACTGCTATTTAAATTAGGTATATATGGCGCCCATGCAAGGAATCGTATTAGGTACGCTAACGTTGATTATTATTATTGACGTATGCTTTTATGGCCTTCTTAGAACTATATGTCGTACAGTTGAATACATCTACTAGGTACTTCCGATAAAAGTATTGACAACTACCTACATGCAGGTATGTAAGCGAGGATCTAAATAAATACTTGAATAGGGAGGGTAGAGTGGGGACGATTGAAACAAGTCATGATTGAAACATCTCAAATTACTCGAAAACTATTATACCTAAGAGTGTGATACAATACTCGAAACTCCGTCAAGTCTGTTGGAACGTTTCTACAAAAGCGCACTAGCCGGCGAGCGACTCGATCGTGCATAGGGGACATTATTGGATTTCGCACTAAAAAGTAAATATTTAAGACATTTTTGTTTATCTTATAATTTTACTCTCACAGCTTGACGAAATGTTTTATTACATTCTCTTCTTTATCTATTTTATAGTTTTTATAATGTATTTGCGTGGCGTTAATTTATATTTTAAAGGCTTATTTTTTACTTTGAAGCAGAAAATGCAGCGTGGGGATGTTTGAAAAAACTTGTATGGGGATAATTGCAACGTTTCAATCATAATCATGTATCAATCGTCCACACTGAGAAAAAATTTAAAAGTTATAATGAAAAAAGGTCTAAAATTCAATTCATTAAGTCTTCCCACAAGATGTACTTCTGTGATCTTGAATGTGGATGATGAAGTCGATCTCATGTGACCACATTCGACATCACTCACCCTCAAGTGATATATTGATTTTTTTACATTTATAACTAAAAAAAAATCTAGGTTAATAGTAAACATTGTTTTATCAATAATGTAAGTACAAAAGTTAACAACAGAGAAAAAAATATACACATGAACAGTAGGTAATATTTAAATATTAGAGATTTATAGCTGTTATAAGTTGAGGCTACACGTAACCCGCCCCACTGGGCTAGTCTGTGTTGAGGCAGTCATTTGGTTAGTTATTTGTAATACCTACGAATATACCCACACTTTTTTTAAAGGATATTCACTCAATAGGTTGGTTGCTTTAATAATGTCGTATTTGGGTGAGTGCACCGGCAAAGGCCCTATCCTTTCTTAATTTTTTAAAAATAATTAACCTCATTGAATCATTTGTGATGGGTAGGTACCTACTCTTGCAATTGCTTAAATTCTGTATTTCTGACACGGTTTCGGTTTAATTTCTTTCCAGGTGCATTGGAATCCGATGACAAAAATATGAAAAAAAAATCTTTCACATTGATAAAAAAAAGTGCTTCGTAGTCTCCCCACTCTTGTCTACTTTAGTTTTCTGTATGTTTCACTTCTACCGCATGTGAATAGCCCAGTCAGATTTTTCTTTTCTTTTAATAGATAGGTACTATTTAATTGTTTAATGGATGCTAATGTCCCTTAACCGATTATTTAAAGTTTTTTTGTTCTAAAATATTGCGATATTTTGTACAATGATGTCACATCGCAAACCACAAATACAATTAATTTCTATTTTTTCGACTTCTTAAAGTTGCTTAAAGTTGAATTACACAGAAAAAATGTTCTCAAGTCAGAGGTAAATTCAACATTGTTATGATTGAAACAGTGTGATGGTTGAAACAAGCACTTTTGTATGAAAGCGAAAAACTTATTTTTAATACCGTTCTATTCTGCCCCAGGATAATATCGCAGTAAAACGATGTTTGAATATGTCAAATACTCATAGTTAGTATAACTAAGAGCACAAACACAAATAATAAAAAAATATATTTAAAGTTTTTTTCATTTCATAGACACCTACGTTCATAGTTTTTAAAATACTTGCGATGTGTTTAATCAGTATTCATGATCTCATTGAGTACTGTTATAATAAAGAAAATGTTTGCAATTGATTAAAATTACTCCAATTATTCCAAAGATGTTTAGAGTGTTTCAATTATCCCCACGTACTGTTTCAATCGTTCACACTATGGGGATAATTGAAACAGATTTCCCCATCGTCTTTAAGTGGTTATTATAGCTTACCTGTACGAGTTGTGGCCATCCAATAAATTTAATTTGATAACTAGATAGATCATAGAACATCTAGTATAAACATTTTTTCCATAAATACGAAAGAAATATTACTACACACAGTTAAAGTAAAAGTGTTTCAACCATCCCCACTCTACCCTACCTACTTAATAATAAGTAACTACTTATCTAACCTAACATCTGGAAATTATGAATTTACCTACTACTTTTTTACATGAACTCCGCGGAAATTTATTTCCCTCGGGACCTGTGTCATCTTTGGGGATGCTATGCAAGTCTTTGAAAATATCAAATCATCAAATTACAATCCGTTTTCAACGCTGCGGCAAGAATTATCGCGGCGTATCTAAATATTCCCATATTTCAGAGCATCTCAAAAATCTTCTCTGGCTCAAATGTCCTAAAAGAATCCAGTTCTAGCTCTGCTGGATGGTATTTAAGTCCCGTAACGGAATGGCTCCGGCTTACTTATCGGAATTGTGTATTACAGAAAATTCTAAAGCTCTACAGTCAACCCTGAGATCAGCAGCGTCATCAGCTATCGGAAGGTTAAAGGAACCAAAGCGCACACCAGATACTAATTTCGGTGAGCGCGCTTTCAGAGTGTCAGGACCTAAAGCCTGGAATGGACTGCCACATGAATTAAGAATGATCACAGACTCGGCGGAATTTAGAGCTAAACTTAAAACTCAAAATCTTTCACCTTTACTTTCAATGCCCGCGACACTGTAAATAACTAATTTGTAAAAACGTAAAAAAAAAATATATATATATATATATATAAAAAATATAAAAATCCTATTTGTAGGCGTTTGTAGAGGTCATTTCATGAAGATTCTCCAGCCCTAAAGAGTCCTAAACCCTTCCAGTCTTTCGAAATAAATATCAACTATACTTTTGCCACTAATCTTTTCATAAAGATAATGCTAATAGTGATGGGGGTAGCAAATGTAAAATCGTGCAATGCCCAGTGTTTTAAATATTATAGTGTCCTCCGCGTGCAAAGCCGTATCTTCTCCAAGCATAAACTTTCTAATTAAGTGTGTTTATCGGAAGTGACCTGCCAGGTAAGTATGTTTCTGTATCCATTTGTAAATAGTTAAATAAGATAGAACCTAAGAATTCTTAATAAATTGTACAGCGCCCTTGAGGTGATTTTTCACAAAAACGGCGCTCTATATACAAGTTATCCAATTATTATTATTAGATATTACCTATTATTTGTGAAGGGTCTTTTTGAGGAACAGAAGAAGTGAATATCTTGAAGAGACCCATGTTGTAGGAGGGAGGAAACACAGATGTTTGCAAATCATTCCACAGCCATTGGCCAAGAACTATAGTCTAATATAGTCATAAAAAAGACCCGTTCTCACGTGAAAAATGAAGTCAACTTTGTTCAAATGTTGGGGACGCTTTTGGCGTGTTTCTCGACTGTGCACTGGTGGCAGAAGGGATCAATGATGCTAGTTCGTCGAAGTATCTTCCATTGAAATACCGGTAGAACGAGGATAACTTTCCATTCGACGCCTGTACATTAAAAATTAGAATCCATTTGGAAATTTATTAAACGTAGACGACAAGGCATTCTGCCACTTTAAACCGTGGGGGTTCTCTTGGGAACAAACTACCTTGCTCCAACAAACAAAAATATTAAACAGATAAATGAATTTAGTAGATCGGGTTTATCGTAGGAACTGCGCAGATCCCAGGCGTGGTCTCCAGATAGTCTGCAGTCAGGGTGTAAGTTGAGCTGCTTTTGTTGGCTTCCTTCTGTTCCACACCACGGGAACGAACAGTGAGAGAGAGAGAGTTGTTTTATGGTTTGAGAGGTTATCCCTTTTATAAGTATCTAAAACACTTGTGTTTGTCTTTGTATAATGTTGTAAACTTCGTTTATTCTGGTGAATAAATTTACAGCGAGAGATTCGATTCTAAACACTTGACTGGCAACAATAATTGAGAGTAATTCTCAAAGTCTAGCAGAAGCGAAAAGACGAATTGAGATCAAGAGAATCGAGCAAAGAGAGAGAATGACATGCGAAATGATAACAAGCCGTTTTATAGACAAAAAATAGAAAGCTGACGTAGCCACAGATAAAAGAGATTATAGACACGCAATTCATTGCAATATTTTAATAAGAGGTGACATAGACACGAAAGTTAAAAGTAAGAGGCTCTACACATCGAGATTAGCAAAATGAGAAATCAAAAGTGTTCAGTTCTAAATGAAGTTAAATATGAAATAGGACAATCACAACACACAACATCCAACAGGAACCGTTCGATAAATCGACCACTTCAATGTTTTCAATCTTTTACCCATAGATATCCATGTAATCTGATAAGAATAGGAATTTGTAGATAGTAGCTATTGATATGATATGATATGGCATCGCAAAACAAATTTAATATAAATTTGTTTGAAGATCGAACTCCGGCAATATCAGCTAATATGACAGGAGGGTTAGCTCTCGACCAACGGTTCATCCTTCCTCTAAAACTGTTCGCTGATTATTCTGCCTCCACTTTTGCAATCAATATTGGTTGAATTCTTTAAAGTTTGTTACTTCGATAATTTAAAGGTATTCCTGTCAATAATTACGTGATTTTATTATCATTACACATACATTTCTAGTGAAGAAATTCATTTTTTATTCATAAGGCAAGTTTTATAATTAATTTACCTTGCTCAATCCTATGTGTTTGTTCTTTGTCCCTTGTTTCACAAAATAAAACACCTCTGTCACTTGCCTTGTTCGTTGGCGCTGTGTGAATTAATCCGCGCTCTGGCATACATTCGGCGTTTGATGCGAACTACAAAACCCTACCTCGGAGACCCAAACTCTGGCTAGATATCTACAGATCATGGGAGTATTTTGTGGAAAGTGTATCGAGTTACTAGATCCGCACGGTTTTGTATTCCACAGTGTGTAATCCGCTCGTCACGAAAGTAACCATTTTATTATTCCGAGTGAAAGGAGGTGCATTGCAAAATGACTGCAACAAAAATATAGGTAAGTAACTCAGGTAAGTAAAGGTACCAAGATTAGATAAAATTCATTCCTAATGATTAATGAAAATGTATCTTTTTTTATTTAATTAAATAAAGACAATATTAGCGAAACTCAATCGAAATCTGGAGACAGAAAAATCAGAAAAGATATTGGCTCCGCTGGGACTCGACACTATCTAGATTGCATTTAGTTAGAGTTGAATCTTGCAATCATATATAAAGATAGCAGCCAATAATATGTGCGTTAAGTAAATGAAGATAATGCTGGTAGTTCTTAGTCGAAGGTTACAGTTAAAAGTGACCGAATTAATATGGGTTTCGTAGCTCAATCGGTAGAGCTGTTGCTTTGAGATTTTACTCATAAAGTTTAAAAAAAAAATTAATTATAAAAATGAAAATGTATCTATCTACCTAGTACGTACCTAGGTACCTAATCTGTGAATAACGTGAAGGCAAGTAGGTAGGTATGGCGGTCCATGAGTTTTCATTGAGCTAGAGTGCTAAGATTGAAAAATACGACGTTATTGATGTTGTTGTAGCTGAAAATGATTTTTATTTTTTTTCAATATTTAAATATAGATTCAATAGATAAAATTCTTTCTTAGTGGTTTTCTTATTTGTTTTTGGTACCTCTGTTTTTGCCTTGTAATCAATCAACTGTGTTAGAACAGTCTTTAACAATTGGTAAAATAATTAGCCCAGGCAACGAATACCAAAAAATACCAAATAGGGGAAATAATTCATGTAGAAGCCAATTTTGGCACAGTTGTAGGGGAAGGTGTCCTTAACAAAATACTAAAAGTACTGGGGGGTGGGGGTGGAGCTAAGGGGGAGGGGGGGGTTTAAAGGTCCCTTTTTTCAGTTTTTCGTTAATAACTCTAAAACTACTACTTCTAGCGAAAAAGTGTTTAGAGACTAAATTATCTACATAAAATTCTATACAAAAAGGTAATTTAAACTTTTTTGTTAGGATGAATTCTTAAGGAGATAGGGAGGGGGCAAAAGATTGTGTTCAAAATGGAGATGGGTGCCACAGGGTCGTTCGTGTTAACTGGGTTAAGGATCCCATCTTCTCCGTTCACCCAACCCCATTTGATGGGTGGTAGGGGGTTGCCTAGCCACTGTTGTATCTGTAAAAAAGTAATGAGACCAAGGTAAGCATTCATCACAAATTAATATTTGTAATAAGTAATAAGAAAGCAGTATTTAAAACTTTATGTAACTGGATTTAATTACCTGAAGATATACTCTGAGCGAGTGTTGCTTTGAAGCTCCTCTGGTGGGAGGAAGAGTGGCCATGCCTGATTTAGGCGTCATTGACGCTTTCAAAAATGCCGAGTACCGATGTTTGTTCAGGTTGTCTTGATGAGCAGGCGCTTTGTATACAGCCAAAAAAGTTTCTCGCCAGCCTGTTCAATATTCTCAGGTGATGCTGAGGGATCAGCGGAGGTAATCCACCTCTTACCCGCCTTGGTATAAGTAACTGATGGTTACTCCTTCAAGGCTCTCGCAAGATTCTAATTTTTTTTGTTAAACGAAGCTACATTTATTTATTTTGAACGAATCTAGACCTCCAGTGTCCATGCATACGTTGTTAGTAAGCAGTATGCAAGTGCTTAACAGGAAAAACAAAATGCAAAAAATAGGTTAGTAAGACAAAGATAAATTAAACAGGGCAAAAAAAAACTCATTCATGAGTCATGAGGCTCCATGAGGCGGCATTGCATCTGTAAAAACCCGCAACCACCTGCATAAAATAGAGAACATAAGTAATACAATAAATCTTAAATCAATTGGCAAGTACCAACAAAAAATGTGAATGGCTTTCGGTCTGATCATAAACTACACTTAGCTTCCGTGTCCCTTAGCCAACCACTCAGTGAAGCCTCAAAGAATGTTAACTGAATATTTGGGGTAAAATACCCGAAGACTAAAAGAAAATTCAATGGGTAGTCAGAGGCAGGACAAAGGATAGTCAAGGTCGTCTGATCAAGCCTCAAGCCTGCACATGTCATTGGGGGAGGCGCAGATAGATTTGAGAAGGATCTGCAAAATTAGTAATGTAACTAAAGATGAAGCAGGGACGAGGTCCAGCACACCCCCGTATGGGGATAGGGGAAAAAAATGGAGTTCAGTTCATCCAGTAAAACATTGAAACAGTTAAAGACAAACAAAACAAAACAAGGAACATGGCATAAATTAACAGGTAGTATAGTAATTATTAACAAAACAAATCGCAAGGCACATATACATTTTCTTAAAACATAGTGAACAAAATAATATAATAATGCAAATGTAAAATATAACATATAAATCCTAATATATAATAAAATAAATGTTAATAAAATAAAAGAAATAACATATTACAGAAACGCAAAACACATAAATCATAACAATTAAATCCAAGCGGTAAATGTAAAGGAATCATGAAGAGTGTCCGTGAATTCAGAAGCAAAATACACCTGGTACCTAAGTTGTTTTACAGCTACTCAGCGACTCTAAGAACAGGCCATCTCTCAACCCAAACTTTCGTTAATTTCCTCAGGCACTCAAAGTTCACCTTATTCGAGACGAGATCTGTATGCTGAGGGATCAGAGAATATTAGTGAAATATCTTGGGTGAGGCCAGGATTTTCTGTGAAGAGCTTAGCGATTCGCACTTTACTCTTTCCATATATCGCCGAGGTGGTGTTGCATTTGAGCTATGGAGAAGGAGAATCGTTTTGGCGATTGGAAGCTGTTGAAGTTGTCGCACCGAAAACAATTTGGTCTCCACATTCCCACGGCCCGGCTTCATGAAATATATATTGATTAATGGTGGTGCCAATCCAATGAGGAGAACTAACAAGTCCACATCCTCCTCAACCATTGCTACATTTGAATGTAGAGCAGCTTCATCCAACCCACACCTCACAATAGTGCTATCAGCATCCTCTGTAGCAACAGTTGTTTGAATCAACCTTGTTTTGTTTCTTTCGAGCGGAGCAGAAGCGAAGGGGGCTCACAAAAACTTCTGTTGACATCAACGTTCACGAAAAAACGACCATCACCATTCAACAAGAACATTTTCTTGCTAATAAAAGAAACGAAACAAGGAAAGTTGATGTCAACAGAAGTTTTTGTGAGCCTCCTTCGCTTCTGCTCCGCTCAAAAGAAACGAAACAAGGTTGATTCACTCTTGCTCAGTGGACGCAGTGCTGTAGGTACTAATTCTTATAAAGATATAGAAAAATCCGTTGCGTGCCGTGCGTGCGTTGCGGCCGGCGCGGACAGATGGACGCTCACCTTAAGGCGATCCAATAGTTCAGGAAAAAATCGAAATCGGAATTCACGCCCTTTTATGGGAGGAGTTTAAAAATACTTGAGTAAAGGCTTTTGGAAAGGTTGGAAAAGGTATTTGAGAATTTTTTTTACAGGTTGATTTCGAAAAGGCCTGTAAAAAACATTAACTCATTTTTTACCCATTGTTTATTGTAATAAAACAGAATTTTAAAATTGATTTCACGGAACAAAGCGACGTGGAGCCTAGCGTCCGTTTCCCGCTCCGTTCGGGGGCGAACTGATAAAAAAAACGGGCGTGTCTAGTTATGAGTTCACTTTGAAAATCCAAATTCGTCGACTGCCGGCCGTATTGTAAAATAACAAAGCGAAAATGCATATTTTATTTTATTTTGTGAACTTCGGGCGTAAAAATCAATTATTTTGCGATTATTATAAAAGAAACTGAATTCGCTACATTAAACAATAAAACCATATCCGAAAGGGGATTTATAAATAGGAGAGTTTGGACTTAAAAGTGTTTTTTACAGACTTTATATTTTGTTTTTTTATAGGCTTATTAAAAGACTTGATAAAAAAACTGACCGACGTTTTTAAGGGCCAAGGTATGTTCTACACGCAATATTTAATTGAAGCATCTATAATACTTCTAAGTGATCAAATTTTCAAAACAAAAACGAATGATTTTGTGTGATTTTGCATTATTTACTATGGCTTCATCTTAACACTCCTTTCTTCGTGCCTTTGCTCTATACATGCCCAAAACATCAGAGCGTACCATTCTTAATCTTACTCATTACGCTTACATCATAATTGCATTATTTGCGGATCTCCACATTCCTCATACGATCATGCATGGTTTTTCATACGCCTCAGGGATCTAATTTCTACAGCCTGCTTTCATCCTTCCTCTACCAACGCCTCACTGCCATACATCAGGGTAGGTACCAGCACTCCATTGTGGACTGCTAGCCTCGCATTCTCTCCTGATCCGGCCTGCCATGCTGATGGTGGGCAGACGCATCCGCCACCAAGACCCGGTCAAACCTCACCCCATGGATCCGGGCACCCCTGCTAAGTCACCAAACCACTTGGGGTAACCTATGGCAGAGATGTTAGTTATTCAATAAATGGTTCTCGGGGCCGTGGTATTCATATCCGCCACAAATTAAACATAACTTACCTTGTATATAATACGTCCAAATTGGTTCCATAACTCAACTCAACACCTCTTTGAAAAGTCGTTAAAAGATATGAAAAAAATATGGAAAAATAGCCCATCACCTAACCTAACGTAACATATTTAAAAAAAATTTCATCACATTTAATGAATTCATTCTAAGTTGTCCAGTGACCGTCCAAATCGATCATTACAGTTTTCAAATGTAAAAATGAACTCGTGCAAATACCCTCAGTGTGGCGATAGAAAATAAGATTTTAGTTGTAGCGTAAAATACCTGGGACATATTATTACAGACAACCTGAAAGATAACGAGGATATGGCAAGAAAAAGAAGAGCGATATCCATTAGAGCAGGGATGCTGTCAAGGGCTTTTCATTTTTGCAGTGCAAATGTCAAAAGCGTACAACACATTCTGCACATCACTGAATACAATGGAGTCCATTAATGGAGTTACCTGCATTTACCCTCTTTCCAGTCTTCCCAACTCTCGTATCCTACGTACTTCCCAGATACAAACCCCCCTGCTCCAAGTATTCATCCTTCACCGCTATGTGATATTTATACTTATTATATATTTTTACGTTGTCTTTGAGATAGGTACATACCTAAGTAGATACTTGCCTTAATACCCAAATAAAATAAAAATTGGAATAAAATATTTGGCAGCGTTTTAACATAAAAATCCTAACTTAAAAATTGCGAACGGTTACCCCACGTGACAATAAGAGTTTTTCCTTACCCTGCAATTTTACCTACTCCAAACTTGATCTTTTTTTACGATTCTAGGATTTCACGATTATCCGGGGTGGTTTGAAAGCGGATGTAAAGGTTTTTGGTACTAAAGACGCGCGACGTCACTACTAAATCTGCATAATAACAATAACATTTAAAGGTTTCTACGGCAGGGACACGTGGGTACTGCCTACAAGCAGTCAATACCGCCAGCTTAAAGCAATTGCTGCTTAGTCATCAACGAAAAACGAACACCAGAAAGTATGCAAACCAATGCTTGTAACATTTAGTATAAATTCCAGTCTTGACTAAGTAATTCGATCCAATTTTCTAAGACACAGTTTAAGAATTGTTTTAGACATAAAAATAAAAAATTAACGGCTTAAGCCAATTAGCGATAAACATAACAAAATAATTGTAGAGTTGTTATTTTCCAGGTAACCACGGACGTCAAACAACTTCTCCGCGACAAGTTAGCAGAATGCATTGAAGGCAGCATGTCATGAGTCCGGTCAAGTAGTCATCCTGACGTGGCGGTGACACTCACTTACCTAACGTACCAACTTCCTCATTGAACCGGTGAATAGAAATGTCCACGAAGGTACCTACTTAACTAGTAGTTAGTTAGTTTATATAGTTATACTAAGTGCTGTAAAGAAACCGTTATAATTCCGAGCTTTTAGAACAAGAGAGTGCTGGTTTTAAATTTTAATGGTGGCGTTCATTAGATTGGGGAGTGGTTGAAGTCAAAATGGTAAACCAGGTGTTCAAATTAACAAATGTACGCCTAATCTGAAAGCGCAGTTATTTTTATCAACTATGGAACTATGCCATTGTTTTATGTCATATATGTATTTTACACCTACGAGTATAATGTTCGACTTTTCTTTCTTATAATTTCGTCTACTCTGAATTATGAATCGCGTTTTTCGTTTATCCAGCCTGGTCATCTCTTGTAAGCTTCCCTCAAATATTGCCAAGCTAACAGAATTGAGCAGAGTTTAAGCGTATTTTAAAAACCAATTTGTTTAAAAAATCCTTTCTAATATTATAATACACGTCATATTATTTTATCGGCACAATGAGGGACTTGGCCGACCCTATGCAGGCAATTAAATAAAAAAAAAATCATATCAAACTGTAAAATGAGGTCCTCAGCACGGGTAAAGCACCCCGTGAGGCTAGGGCTGCCATCCGTCCGGGTTTCCCCGGATTTGTCCTAGTTTAGAGGGCGTCCGGGGAGCGTCCGGGCGGGGTTTCATTTGATGTCCGGGTTTAAAAAAAAAAATTTAAGTCTTAAAATTTAAAGTCAAACGTACACGTTTGCACTGAGGAAGGAACGGTCGTTCTGAACCCGGTCGGCTTTAAACAAATATAAAAGTTGTTCAAACAAAGTAACATTGTTTAATTTATCTTTAATTAAAATTAAATTCAATTTCCAAGAATACAGCTGCATTGATTTTTACAAATTCCTTTTAAAAGGGGAAGATATTCTAAAAGCTATCGGAAAGAGTGATAAATACAACAAAAAAACTGAAAAGTAAAAAAGGCGAGAGGATGAGGAAAAGGCTTTAATAGCTAGATAATCAAATAATGTACTTTTGAGTGCAATAATTTCTTTTCATTTTTGTTGTTAAAGTTATGATTGTTTTTATTACGTAAAAGAAAATTACAATGGCTGTTGATTAAAATTTTAAAGTGATATAAATGAGTATAGTTTTTGGTTATTTTATGCTTAAAAAATTAATAATGTAACTTCCATTACAGTAAGTCTAAACTTTAAAAGGGTTCAGTTTCGTTGCTTAAGATTTAAGAAGACTGAATTTAGTTCATATTATGTTTTTTTTTTTTTTTTTTTTTTTTTTTTTTTTTTTTTTTTTTTTTTTTATTAAGGAGAAAATACAGATACAGACGTCAATTGACAAGAATATACAAAACAATTAATAGAGAATTCGCCTGCATCCAAACTATTTCTCACGAATTAACATTGACAGCAGATGAAAACATATACAAATATTTTTACCGTTAATTACGGAAAAGACGTATGTATATACATAAGTAAATATTATTTTACAGAGAGATGAAAAAAGAATGCGCAATATCCTTATAAAAGTTTACAAATTTTTTTTGGAAAAATTTTGATGGTAAGACCAAATATATATATAGATAAAAAATAATGTCACAGAAATTTAAAAAAAGAAAGGTAGTTAAAATTATAAACCAAGCAATGTCTAAGGTATTGTACTTTGTAGGAAAACGGCCTTCAATTTTCTACTAAAAGTACTGCGTGTATCAAAAAATAAGTCGGAATCCTTGATGTTTTGATTTTGATTAAACGATTCGCATATTCTTCTGATTGGATCCCTGACACCAGCATTTGTACGCGTCCGGCTAATGTGGAATAAGTCGTTAAGCCTTGTTACTCTGGGTGGTATTTTGAAGTTTATTAGTTTCAGTAGGTCAGGACAGTCGATAAAGTTATTGCAGATTTTATAAAGCGTCATGAGGTCAAGGTATGTTCGCCTGTTAGTTAGAGTGGTGACGTTATAATTCGAGAGCATATTTATGTACCCCCGTTTAGGTGCGCTCATTCTGAAATTGAGGTATTGCAGAAATTTCTTTTGAATACTTTCAATGTTGACTTTATAGACACCGTAAAGTGGTGTCCATATGGAGGTGCAGTATTCAAGTTGAGAACGGACCAGCGTGTAGTAAAGTAGAAGATAAGTTTCAGGTTTTCGAAATTCGCGGCTGTTTCTGATGACAAATCCTAGCATGCGGTAAGCTTTATTCACAATGTTCTCAATGTGCGCATCGAAATGGAGTTTAGAATCAAAAAGTACGCCTAGATCTTTTATACAGTAAACGCGCTCGAGTAAATAGTTACCAATACAATAATTGTGTATAATAGCGTTGTGATTTTTAGTGAAGCTTATTTGTTTACATTTGTTGTAACTTAGGTAAATTTTGTTTTCATTGCAAAATGCTTCGAACCTTACTAAGTCGCTTTGGATGAGCAGACAATCGTTTAAATTCCTAACAATGGCAAATATTTTTATATCATCGGCGTACAAAAGAAATAAACAATGCATGAAACATTTAGTAACAGTGTTAATAAAAAGTATAAATAACAGTGGACCCAGGATTGACCCCTGTGGTACGCCAGAGGTAACTGGTTCCCACGTAGAAGTATGTCCTCGTAATGATACAGCTTGCTGTCTTTTTGTCAAATATGAGACAAACCAACGTAATAAGTTTCCCCTAATTCCGTTGAACATTATTTTTTTAATAAGAATAAGGTGGTCAACCTTGTCGAAAGCTTTTTTGAAATCGCAGTATATTGCATCTACCTGGTGGCCTCGATCCATGCTAGTGAATAAGAAATTTGAGTAAATTAGTAAATTACTCATGGTAGATTTGCCTTTTACAAACCCGTGTTGTTGTTCTGTAATTTTGGCGGCAAGCTGGGGATATATATTATCATGGACAAGTCTTCCCAAGAGTTTAGGGATCGCCGAGAGAATAGATATTGGCCTATAGTTTTCGACTTTTTGACGTGAGTCACCCTTATGGACTGGTATAATATAAGCCAACTTCCACCTATCAGGGAAAACCCCGTCACTCAGGCATTTATTAAATATTATGGTAAGTGGAACATACAATGACGACGCAGCAGATCTGAGGAAAAATGCCGGTATTCCATCGTGACCCGCACCTTTGTTTATATCTAACGCCTTTAAACTTGATTGCACTTCTTGTTCCGTTAGTTCAATGGTGTGAATGTGCGTAAGTCCAGAGTCCCGAACGGCCTCAAGTTGGTCAATGTTAATTGAGTCATTGATAGAGGAGGGTTCAAATGTTGACTTGAAGAACTCAGAGAACATATTACAGATTTCTTGGGCATCATTAGATTTGCGCCCTTCGAAGGACATAGTAGCAGGATATCCATCAGATGATTTTAATGAGGATATGTATGACCAAAAGCATTTAATATTATTTTGCAATGAACTTTCGATGTTTTCAAAAAATAACTTTCGAGATTCACTAGCCAATTTTTTGTATGTAGCACGTAAGAAGGAAAATTTACGATA
The DNA here is from genome assembly GCA_929108145.2 of Limnephilus rhombicus. Lineage (NCBI taxonomy): Eukaryota > Metazoa > Arthropoda > Insecta > Trichoptera > Limnephilidae > Limnephilus > Limnephilus rhombicus. The sequence goes on along the minus strand of OV815274.1, from coordinate 42,645,487 downwards.
GTCAGAAAGACCTTTATATGTCTTCCATTTGAGCCAAACTTTATCTTTTTTCCGTGATAAGCTAATAAGTTCGGGAGTAAACCATATGGGGAATTTGTCATTTCGTCTGGCCAATACTGGAATAAACTCATCAATTATATTGTTTATTATTACATAGAATCGGTCTACTGCTTCTTCTGCTGATAAATTCGCGATTTCAGACTTCCAATCAATACAATTAATGTCATTATTAATTTGAGTATAATCAGCTTTCCTGAAATTGTGCCTACGCTCTTTGTTGTTTTTAATTTTTGGTTGAATCGCGGATGATATTTCAAATTCCAGGGCTGGATGGTGTCTGTCCTCTGAAAGGAGAGGGTCGTCGCTATGTGTAACTTTTGTTTCGCGAGTGTAAAATATAAGGTCTAAGAATTTATCGTTGTGGTTAGGTATACAATTATATTGAAATAAGCTCATCAATGCCATTGTTTGAAGAAAAGTTTGCGATGCAGCCGTGTTTGAGGAGGCAATACCATGATTGCAGCCTTCGGAAAATGTCCATGTAAGAGTAGGTAGATTCAGATCTCCAAGAACACAAAACGTATTATTTGGTTCTGATGAAAAGACGGATTCCAGGTTTTTGGAGAAAATATCATAAAGCATTATTGGCGAGACAGGAGGTATATATACAGCACATATAGTGAGATTTAGAGACCTTAACGGAATTGATATAAAGATTTGCTCAATTTGATTTTTTTCCCAATCGTCGAGACGGGAAGCTGCGAGTTCCTTGCGCACTGCCACTAACACACCACCTCCGTCCATCTTACCGGTAATTATACGGTTCCTATCTCGTCGGAATACCGTGTAACGCGAATCTATGAATTCGGCCGTGTTTACACTTGCTACAAGCCACGTTTCAACTAGAACTATAACATCATAGTTATTCGATGAAATATTAATAAGAAGCTCCTGAGTTTTGGTCTTAATACCACCACAGTTCTGGTAATAAACAGATATAGATGATGAGGTCATTTTTTTAGAGTAAGAGTGTTATTCGACTTATTCCACATTTGCGGGAGTGATAAATTAATTAGGACGTATGATGCAACAAAATTATATATAAAACATTGATTACTTAGTGTAAAATATGAATGAATATGCAGGAAATATGATAGTGCTATATGATTATGGAGGTATTGCGCTATAAACAAATATATTGAGTAATTTTGCAAGAAAAAAATTAATGACCAAGAGTGCAGGATAGTGATAGAAAGCTGGCATCGATGGCAGCAGTAACAAGTTTGTTCTAGCAGTCACATATTTTGTTGACCATGAGTGCTGATTTTTTTAAGGTCTCCCTCGCAACGAATGGTGACGACTCGAGAGAGATCATTCCTCTTCGCCAGGATACTGCCATTCCTCACCCATATGTATTTATAGCCGTTTTCTTTTCCGGTGGCACGTGTTTTGGCAAAGAGTATTTTATTTTTTAGTGTCAGGTGCTCATTTACGTAGAAATTAGTGGTGGGAGCTCCAAGTCCTAGTTGGTCCGTTGTGAGGCCGCGGCGAGTCCTTACCGCAGCGATGACATCATCACGGAGACGCTTTGTCGTGAGATGGACGACTATGTTGCGTGGACGGTTGGAGGGAGACGAGTGGCCGCGAGCGACGCGGTGCACCGACACCACAGCGCTACTAGGAAGTGGCACGTTAAGAGATATTTTGTTGTTTAAATGGCTGCTGATAAAAATTTAAAGATAAAATTATTATTGAGTTAAAGAGTTACCTCAAAAATTGTAAGACTGAATACTAAAATGGTCTCAGTACTTTTAAGATTTTTGTCTAAAAATTTAATTGAATTTTGTTAGGCTTAATATTTTAATAAGGTTTTGTTTTCATGACAGAGTATTAATAATTTGTGTTTTATTTTAAGAATAAAAAAATTCTAACTGATTGTTAAAACAATTTGTAACAAACTGTAATTGGATTCTGTTTTGTTAAGTACATTTATAATGATGATAAAAGATGACTAAATTTAATTTGAAAATAAATAAAAAGGTGATTTATGACATTTTCAACTGTTTTTTATTACACTATGTTTAAAAAAACCTGTTGAGATGTCCGGGTTCTGGGCTCTAAAATCCGGGGTTTTCACGAGTCTTGTCCTGGTTGCCAAATTTAAGATATGGCAACCCTACGTGAGGCCCACATTAGTCAAATATGTAACACACATGTATAAATCAGGTGAATCAAATAAAAATAAAAAAAAAATTGGAGCTGTCCGCTCCGGGCGCTGGCTTGCCAAGGCGCCAAGGAGTCAAGGCATTAATAATACGTAAAACCTAATACAGCGCCCTTGAAGTTTTTACTAGCGCCAGGCACTGTTGGCCCAGGAGCCGAGTACTTTTAAGAGCATGACCACGGAGTGGGATTATTAAATCTTTATTTTTCCGTTTAGAGACCTACGAAAGAGAGAATACCTTCGACCAAGTATACCCTAGACAAGCCCTGTCATAGAAAACATCAGAATAAAAGTAACGCCAGTAACAGTAATTTCGCAATAAAACTCTCCTTCGAATTCCCCCATCTTGCATACGAGTTCCTGGCAATATACAACTGACCACCGAGTTATCCTGTTGTGTAATTTTTCGCACTAACACATCGATAGTTGTTCACGTTTTGGTCTTATGAACAATTTCGACGAGCTGTGTGTATACCAGTGGTTTTCAAAGTGGGGGACACGAGACATTTATAAGTTTAATTGGAATTTCTTTTTTTTAAACTTTATTATGACAAGTGATTCAATTTCGGAGGCGAGTATGGGTACCGCCCGCGCCGCCTCGGGAACCATTTATTGGATAACCAACGCCTCTGCCGTAGGTCACCCCGAGTGGTTCGCTACGTTTGGTGACTAAGGAGGGGTGCCCGGGTTAATGGAGTGATGTTTGTCCAGGTCTTGGCCGCGGATGCGTCGAAAATATTCAAAGGTTTCTGTTCTGTTTTGCAAAAGGTATTAGCCAAAAACTATAATCTTTCTTTAAAGTTTTGAATCAGTTGCTCAAAACATTAAGTTTTTTTGCGTATAATAAATAAAAAATGACAAAAAATCGTGGTTACTTAAGGCGTCAATGGAGAATACGAAAACAATGTGCAACATAGTTGTGAATGATTAATACTCGGAGCAGGTGGATGAATTTGTGTATTTGGCAATTATGTTTACGAGAGATGCGAAGGCTGATGGAGATATTGAAAGAAGGGTAAATGTAGGTAACTCTATTAATCAAGGACTGAACGCCGTTGGCGCCAATAAAAAACTGTCCAAAGAAGCGAAGCTAGCCGTCTACTACTGGTACCTACCCTGATGTATGGCAGTGAGGAATGGAACTGGTGGAGGAAGGATGAATGTAGACTGAATGCTGTAAAAATGAGATCCATAAGGCGTATGTGTGGCAAAACCATGTTTGATCGTGTGAGAAACGGCAAAGAACGCAAAGCTGATGTGAGCGTAATGAGTAAGATTAAGAAAGACACGCTCAGGTGGTTTGGGCATGTAGAGCGAATGAACTAGGAAAGGAGTGTAGGAAGAATATATGACGCAAATGTGAATGGTAGAAGAAGTCGGGGACGCCTGAGGAAGACATGGCACGACCAAGTGAATCAGTTACTTGAGTCGGGTCATGTCAAGAGTCAGAATAATAGAAGAGCGTGTGTATGAGACGATGTGTGAATGTGAAACGTCCTCTCCGCCTATCCCTGCGGAGTGATGGTTAGTTAGATTGTTAGAGACCTAGTAAAACGCACATGAAGTGAAAAGATATGTAAAAGTGCATGACAAGATTATATTTTTCAAAATCAGGGCAAGGGTTTATGTATGGTTCACGTATTTTACGTGTTTGAACTCGCTCGTTCTTTGGGCAGATTTTAGCCTAGGAAAATATTCAAAACTCTGGATACTATTTTAAAAGATGTTTTAAAAATTAAATGCGCATAATTTTGCCATCCTTGCAATTGTTGGAAAATCCGTCATAAAAGCGTCTATTATACTCAAAACTGAATAGTCAAATTGAGCGAGTTTTCTCGTATGTCCACTTTGTCTCATATGTCCACATCGTCCGAGCATCAACTCTCTGAACTCTCGGATTAATATTATGAAATCACCGGATTGAATACATTTACTTCCGTCTGCATACGGCTTTAGACTTCCGGTCCCGGAGCAGTATTTATCATTTTTATATCATGAACAGGAACGGTGAATATTATTGAATTTTGCCAGTCAGTAAATACAGATAGTGTACAGGTTTATTGTTATTATATTGTTATAAAAAATAACCTCCTTCAAAAGAAGCATAAAAATATGGATAATGGACATGGGAAGGAAGAAAATAGATTCAATTTTGCAACCCAACAAAGAATAATGCTTGTTTTGTACTTTCTTTTAGATCTAACTTAATAATTTTCCTTGGCAATATTCTAACATAGATTAGGTATTTACTTATAATTCAAATAATAAAACTAGTACAATGTGTCCTTAGAACGGGGTACCCCAGTAAGGACACATTTTCTCTAAAAAACTGTAAAAAAAAAAATAATAATAATAATAATAATTTAAAAAAAAAAAAAATGCTACTGTATGGCTTACACTTTACATTTTTGGGGTAGGATGGTGAAGTTTTCAAAGTTGGTAGCTAATTGCATTGGCAATTCCTTCGTGTCAATTTATTATTCTAAATTTCTCTCTGTACTGATTCTGTAATTATGTTTTACATGTATAAATGCTCTTATTATTTTCTATTTTTCTTGATTAGTTTTGGTTTCCATTCTTTGGTGGCGCAACTGAACTGTGCATGCTATGTATCGTCGTTCCCCCATATAAAAGGGGTGGGATAGACCCTGTCCATGCACATTGCCAGGCGAACTCACACCGGAGCGGTCTTCCCGCGATCCGCCCGCGCCTCCCCCATCGACATACGTTGGCCTGAGGTGTAACCGTGCGGTCTTGATGTCCTTCCGTCCCTCCTCCGGTAACCCGACGCTCATCTTTCCTCAAGGTCTTCAAAAACTTCCCCTTCTCTCCCAAGTACATTTCCTCGAGGCAAAATCGGGGAACCGGCTAAAGGACGCGGACTTCGAGCATCATCTGCGGTTGGGCCGATAGCTATACGCATTCTCATTGGGACTGCCCGGTGGTCTATAGAATACTTTCTCTGGCTTTTTTATAAATTTTATTTTATTTCCGCTACTATAGTAATTACTTATATTATAACATAATCATATAACTGTTTTTTCCTCATTACTTATTTTATTTACAGAAGGTTTCTTCGACTGGTCATAGCCGTTATTTTTAACATGTAATTGAGAATTGAAAATACTTATCTTAATACTTATCTTGAACTTGAATGTGAATGGCTGTTCTTCACTCTATTTGTACTTTACTTTTTTTGTTTTTCTGTTTTTTTACATCGTATATCGATCTTTTTTTATCTTTGTCATCTCTATATTGTATCATCACTATTTTTGTTATCTCTTTTTATACCTCCGTTTATATTTTGATATTCCTAATTTCTGTTAACAACTATTAAACTGTGCATTCTGTGAACATTTTTAAGTGGACTATTAACATGTACGCTTTTTACAATGCTAATCCAATGACTTTTTTCTGTTAATACTCTGTAAATGTTCCAAAACAATAAATAAATAAATAAATAACACTATTATCTCTTTTTGATGTTACCTATTTCAGAAGAATTATTCCACGGGCTGCTACTTCTATTTATCTTTTGTATAATGTAAATGTAAGTACTTGCATACTGCTTACTAACCCCGTATGCATGGACATTGGAGGGTCTAGAGTCGTTCAAATAAATGTAGCTTCGTTCAAAAAAAAGTAGAGTCTTGACGTGTGCGGTGAAGGAGGAAACCATATGTTTCCTTATAACGCCGTTGGGAAAGTGGTGGGTCCCCTCCAATATTCTAAATTTCGTGTCTGAATCTTTACAATCAAGAAATAGAATAAGTCACCTAACACTCAAAACACTGAGAGCAGAGCACTTTGTGCCAGTCCAAATATTTTTCATTTGACCATTACGATAGACGGCTTTTTAAGACTTTTCAGCAGGATTCCGAAGATTAAGTATATATGGAACAAGGGGTTTCCGAAAACCCGTGGAAACTTTATGCGTCGAGAATTATAGTTAGAAATATGTTGTTACGAGTAGAAACCAAAAGTAAAATACCTACCTATATGTTAATTTGTACGTCAAGACAACATTCTAAAATTTGTTTGAAATATTGTTTTCAAATAACCTGAGGGCGAAAATCATATTTATTTTGAAATTCTATAATGGACATTAGATACCCATAATTTATAATATATATATTAATACACAGTTGGCATTTGTTTTTCGAAAACTCACTATGGAAACGTTGCCTTTTAGAGACAGGCGAAAATCGACCACTCTGCCTATCCAGTTTCACCGACCGCAGAGATCGATTTGGCCGGACAGGGGGCATGGACAGCGATCTCATACAAAAAATCGTAAAAAAAATCGCGTTTTGATGATGCGATAATCGACCCTTCTCCCCCGCGATCCGCAAGACCTTACGGCGCACTGTCGCTTAAAAAAAAAAAAGTCGCTTACGCCCTTTCAGATAAAAAAATTCAGAGCACGTTTCAGTACTTTGACTTTGCGACAAAAATTAAGCGTTTTTTGGCCTACAAAATTTAAAGAAAAAAACTGGCGGCGAAAACTAGAACTCTAATAAAATCACTCAATTCGGCTCGGTTACACTTCTCGCCGACAGGCTCGCATTAAAAAACAAGAGATGTCTTTTTTCCAATAGTTTCAATGCAAATTATAATGCTAGGAATATCGAGTCAGGTCAGGATTAACCCATCTCTTTTTGCGTGTTTGCGAATGCTGAGATAGGTATATGTAGATTTCAAATGTCAGTTTTATGCTACCGAAACGGACCTCTCAGCGGTTTCGGTTGGGGAATACTGCATTACAGCCCAAAAAGCGATCCCAGCTTTGATATTTAAAAAAAATATAATAGAGTAGAGGAATTCGCAACTTTTGATACCAAAATTATATACGCATCTCTTATAAAATATGTCAGTAGAAGCTGACAAATATCACAAATTTCCTGAAAAATTCATGTCGAAAATGCGTTCTAAAATTATCCGAGAGTATTGAATTACTGGCCATATGAAAAAAACTCAATTTATAACGGGGCAGGTACCTACCGTTCCATCGATAGAAAAGTAACAAAATACGTAATGTTGACGCAATTTTTATTGAGAAAACGCGTTGGTAGGTACCTACAACAATGTAATTTTTCTCGGGGTTTACCAGGTAGGTACCTACCGGCTTAGGAACAGTATTCTTTCATTTAAATATTTAATGATATGAAATTAAATAAATCACTCAAGATGGTCACTTTTTAATCTATGTAGGTACCTACCTGCACATAACTTACTCGGAATCATCTGATGATTTTGCTAATGTATTTTTTTTGTAAATGTATAACGAAATTGCTTGAAGTTGAACGGGATAATTATTTATATTTATTATTATTTACTTATACTTATTATGTTAAAACTGAAATAATTACGGAACTTGAATAGAATTTGAACAGAACTTTCACAGAACCTTAAAATTAACTTGAAAAATTGAGGTTTTTTAATTTATTTTTTGTTATTTTTAGGACAAGGTTTGTATAAAACTACTGGTGAGCTCTATATATTATGAATATTTCAATAGGTGGAACGCGAGCTGTTTGAAAACTAAATGTACCGGCAATGAATTATGGAAGCGCAGGAAAACCAGGGAGGGGGGTAACCTGGGAAGGGGGAGGGGAACTCGGGAGTGGGGTTTGCGGGATGGAGGAAGGGGGGGGGGGGGAGTAGAGTACGCTATGAAAGAATATTTTTTCTGTTTTTTTTACCTAGAATAAAACAAAATTTTTGTTTCTAAAAAATTCAGAAAAATTCATTTTTGTAGCGCCGTTTTGGAAAAAAATACTATAGTCTATTAAGTACCTACCTGCGCACTATGAAATCAAAAAAAATTTTTTTACTGTAATAAACCTTAGTTATTGTTTTTAAAAAAATGTGACAAATGTACCTATCGATTTGATGTCTGTATCAGACCAATAAATTATAAATTGGGAGGCGGGAATTGGTACCGCCGCGCCTCCCCGGGAACTTTTATTGGATAACCAACACCACTACCGCAGGTCACCCCAAGTGGTTCGCTACGTTTGGTGATATAGTAGGGGTGCCCGGGTTCATGGGGTGAGGTTTATCTAGGTCTTGGAGGCGGATGATCAGGACTCACTGAACCCCAGATTCCTACCCACCCCTAAACCCTTTTCCTTCCCAGAACTCTCCTCTCCTTCTTTGCCTTAAAAAAACCTCCACCCAGCATCTCCCACACCCAGGAGCTCCACACAGGAGGCCGTGGGGAAAATAATTTCCGTCAGGGCCTATGTCATCTTTTGGGATGCTGTGTGGAGGATTTTTTTTAGGAAAGGAAGGAGATGAGAGTTCTGGGAAGGAAAAGGGTATGAGGGGTGGGTAGGAATCTGGGGGTCAGTGTGGCCAGGAGTAACGGACGTATGAATCTATTCCTCACACTGCGGTGCAAGGCGAAGGGTTGGGAGAATCAGGCTGGAGTGGTCAAAATTCTCCCTCAATCAGTCTCCTCTGATCCAGCCAGCCACGCAGTGGTTGGGCAAACGTATCCGCCACCAAGACCTAGACAAATACATACAGTTTTTGAATACAAAAATGAGCTCAGGCATCACGAAATTACGCGAGAAAATGCCCGTTCTGAATCCTAGGGGCCTATGTCATCTTTGAGGATGCTGTGCGGAGGGTTTTTAAAGGAAAAGGAAGGAGAAGAAGATTTTTTTTTTAACATGATCTCCACACAGGAGGCCCTGGAAAATATGGAAGATATGGATATAAAAGAAGGATGGGGAAGGGGATAAGGAGGGAAAGGATAAGAGGAAGATATAAGTTAGTGACATGTTTTATATTTACTACTGAATCCCTTATCTCTGAAATAAATTTAACGGAATTGATTACTGAATTGATTACTGAATCCCTTTATCTCTGAAATAAATTTAACGGAAGCAAATTGCTTAAAAATATCACTTGGATCTGATTTATCTGTATTTGCGATTTATAGACCTCCTTGCTTTAAAAATCTTACACCTTTCCTAAATTCTCTACAAAAACTTCTGAATGATAACACAAATACCCAACAACTCATCTTAGCGGGTGATCTGAACATAAACATTTTGAATTGCAATCCTCAAACTAACGAATATCTAAGTCTTTTAAGTCATTATGGCCTTAAATCAACTATTAATTCTACCACAAGAATAAGCCTTGAGTCCAAGTCTTGCATTGATCACATTTTTGCTAAAACCAAGAAAATAACCATCTCATCCATTATTCACACAACGGTCACCGATCACTACACTACTTCACTCGGCATTAGATCGAACTTCAAAAATAAAACGAAAATGCCTACAAACACCACACAACACGTTATAGACTTCAAATCACTTAGGGCAGAAATTAGTCATGAATCCTGGACTTCAACACTAAAAGAAAAAGACCCGAACAAAGCTCTAAATGCTTTCCTAATAACTATGGAAAAGTACACTAACAAGCACACTACAATAAAAACACATAAAAACAAAGCTCACAAAACATTGCAAATTAAACCATGGATCACTGCAGGGCTAGTAAAGAGTATTCACAAACGAAACGCAATGCACATGAGAGTACATAAAAACCCACATGACGGTAAACTTAATCATGACTACTTATTATATAGAAATCTATGTAACAAATTAATTAAGCAGGCCAAATACAAATTTTATAGGAACGCAATTGAAAATGCCAGAACGGATCCAAAAAAAACTTGGAAAGTCATTAATGAAGCAGCATATTTAAAACCCAAGAAGAATAATAATATCAAGAAACTGTCAATTAATGGTGAAATCCTTGAAACTAAGAACGAACCATTTAAACTAGCTAATTATATTAATTCTCATTTTTCCAACGTAGGCCTAAATCTAGCAAGCAAAATCCTCAACAATCACCACACTGCAAAAAAACTTTCTTCTAAACACAGCCCTACCAAGCAACCATTACACTCTTTTAATATATATAAACTCAATAAAACAGAAATTTCCGACTTTATTTTATCTCTCAAACCACATTGCGCTCCGGGCCCGGACAAAATCTCAAACCAAATTCTGATTAATCTGCGAGAATTTATTGTTATACCTCTTCTACACATATTCAATCAAAGCTTTAGCCATGGGATTTTCCCGGATAAACTAAAAATTGCCATTATAACTCCAATTCACAAGTCAGGGGACAAATCTCTCATATCTAACTACAGACTTATCTCACTATTAAATTCTTTATCGAAAGTTTTGGAAAAAGCAATGAAAAAAAGGCTAATATCCTACCTCGATAAACACAACTTACTCTCAGATTGTCAATTCGGTTTTCGAGCTAAAATGAGCACAGAACAGGCTATATCCGAATTAACTGATTACATTGTCAAAAATACAGATGTAGGATCCAAAGTCATCGGAGTTTTTCTAGATCTGGCTAAGGCTTTTGATACTATCTCTCATGACATTCTGTACGAAAAACTTAAAAATAATGGTATCAACGGTCCGCCGCTCGAATGGTTTATTAGCTATACTAAAAATAGGAAACAAATAGTTGAACTTAATAAATGCTACAGTGATCCGGAAGAAATCAAGTATGGCGTCCCTCAAGGTAGTGTACTTGGTCCCCTTCTATTTCTCATTTACATAAATGAACTTACCGATATTAAAATGGCTTCTATCGACTACAAGGTAATCAGTTACGCAGATGACACGGTAATTCTATTCAAAGCACCGAGTTGGGAAAAGGCCTTCAAAAGTGCGGAAACTGGTATGTTAGAAATAAAAAATTGGCTGGACGACAATCTTCTTACCTTAAACATCTCCAAAACAAAATACTTAACATTCAGCAAAACCACTACCGGGCAACCAAAAATCACTCCGCCTTTATACCTACACCCTGATATTACCTCAAATCCCTCAAACCACAACTGCGAAAAAATAGAACATACTGATAATATCAAGTATCTAGGCTTAACAGTGGATTGTAAATTAAACTGGGAACTTCATATTAACTTACTAACTAAAAAAATCCGTAAACTAACATTTATTTTCAAAACTATTAGAAACATTATGCCACTAAAACAATTAAAAAATGTTTACTACGCTCTTTGTCAAAGCCTCCTAACTTATGGAATTTCTGCTTGGGGGGGAGCTGCCGACAAGTACATTAAACCGCTTAACACAATTCATAAAACTTTAATTAGGATCATGTTCAAAAAACCTTATCTTCACCCGACGGAAAACATACTTATTACTAATAACATACTAGATATCAGGAAGCTGTTCATTAAAAAGATCATACAAATAAACTGCGTAAATTCCTCTCCATGCCACATATCTCACCCGAAAAACACAAGAGCTAAATCGTGTAACCTACTTCTAGTGCCTAAAACTAAATCAACTTTTGCCCAAAAACACGAATCTTACCTCGCACCTCACATTTTCAACACCTTCCTAAAAGAAACCACCTACTGTACCACAAAAAACAACCTAAACTGGTTATACAAACATTTCAATACATGGTTACTACACAAAAAAAGGGCAAGCATCACCAAGTTATTAGTAATCTCATCTTAGTCTATAATCCTCACTCTTTATTTACTTTTATGTGTTGGTTACTTATAGAAATTTTATCTTAATTATTAATACTGCTTTTGTATTACGAATGCTTTTATTATTAATACTGCTTTTGTTTTGCGAAAGTTTATATTATTATTACCTCATATGTATATTATTTTGTTGAAATCTTATAGTTCTAGATTTAGACGCTAGCATTACTATGTGTACTTGATGAATTTTTGGTTTTATGGAAATTTGTCAATTCCTTGATAACTGTATTTCAACTCCCAATAATTCTTATTTGATTATATGTATTTAGGTTTTAATATGTATCTATGAGTTTGATTATGTACACGTATGCGAATACCTGTGTGTAAGTATGTCCGCATATGCGTGTATGTGTGTATGAACAAAATTGTGTATATGCATGTATATATATGTAAATGTATATGTGTCTAAGTTTATGTATATATATATATATGTACCCGCCTCGGAACAGACTTAGTCTAGTGAGGCGGGCTACTAACTTGTGTGTATATGATTATTATTACAATAAACGACCGGGTTGCCGGCATAAAAAAAAAAAAAAAAAAAATATTGTTAATGGACTTTTTGTCCGTAAACAAATAAATTATATACAGCGGGTACCCGGCATGCGTTGCAAAGCCACTTTAACCTCGGGGTCAATTAAACTGTAATGGTTCCATCCCAAATCCCGGAAAACCACATTATAATGCAAGCGCCTGTATTATATAACATTATATACAATGGCATTATATACCCGGCATGCGTTGCAAGGCCACTGTAACCTCGGGGTCAACTTAACTGTAATGGTTCCATCCCAATTCCCGGGAAATAACATTTTAATGCAAGCGCCTGCAATATATAACATTATATACAACGGGTACCCGGCATGCGTTGCAAGGTCACTGTTACCTCGGGGTCAACTTAACTGTATTGTTCCATCCCAATTCCCGGGAAATAACATTTTAAGCCAAGTGCCTGCAATATATATAATGATATACAACGGTTACTCGGCATGCGTTGCAAGGCCACTATAACCTCGGGGTCAACTTAACTGTAATGGTTCCATTCCAATTCCTGGGAAATTACATTTTAAACCAAGCGCTGCACTACATAACATTATATACAACGGGTACCCGGCATGCGTTGCAAGGTCACTGTAACCTCAGGTTTCTTCATATATTTAATTTAACACACACTCCTCCTCGCTTCGTCCACGTTCACACGTCAAATCGCATAGTGTTTTAACCCGTTAGTTGCTTTTGCAACGGGCCCAGCTAGTTATCATTATTTTTTAAATGCCTCAGGCAAACATGCAGGGATTTAAATATTGATTTTCTAAGATATATGAAAATCGAGTCGTACAGTTCGAATTTTTTTAACAAAACTTCTACAATTGCGGTATCACCGCAGTTGGAGGGATGGATTCATACGTCTGTAACTCCTGTGCACACTGACCCCCAGATTCCTACCCACCCCTCATATATTTTTCCTTCCCACGACTTCCTCTCCTTCCTTTCCATTAAAAGACCCTCCACACAGCTTCCCCAAGGAAGACATAGGTCCTGAGGGCAATCATTTTCCTCAGGGTCTCCTGTTTGGAGTTAATGCAAAAAAAAAATTAAAAAATACCAGTCGCTGGATTAATCATCTTGATCAAAAAATGATATTCATCCTCTCCTCGGCAAAATATTAAGGGGTATTGTAATGCGTACCTTTTGTCAATATATTGAAGATTTCTCACAGTCTTCTGTTCCATTCACACACTCACTTTTCATATTATGACATTCAATTTTTTTCTGATTTTTTTTTTAAATTTCTTTCACACAAAAATTGCCCTGACAATAACGAATACAACAAAAAAAGAATTATCCAATTTGGTACAGTCGTTCGGAAGTTATGCGCGTACATACATTTCGGCGATTCATTTTTATTTATATAGATAGAAGAGAAGATAGAAGATAGAAGATAGAAGATAGAAGATAGAAGATAGAAGATAGAAGATAGAAGATAGATAGATAGATAGACTAGCTTTTTCCCGCGGCTTTGCTCGCATGGTGTAAGGGGGGTTCCCACTCCGCCTCCTCCACCTCCCCCACTCTCTCCGCCTTCCCTTCCCCCTCCCCCCTCCCCACCCCTCTTACCGCCCCTCCACCACCCCTTCCCCCCTCTCGCGTTCCCCCTCCCCTCCCTCCCCCATCTCTCCCTCCTTCCTGATTTCCATATATTCAATCCCATTACATTCAGTTTTTAAACAGCCCGCGTGCCTCCTTTTACAATTTTTATTCAAATTTCCATTTTTCATGTATATTAAATTTGGTACCTAACATAGGTACCTATTTAAAATATCTTAAATTCTTGATTCGATTCAAACTATTAGGGGAATAAATTTTAAAGATTTTCAAAAATAGAATCCTGATTTAAAATGTTATTCTCAAACACGCGAACTGTCAAACGTGCGAGAGTCGTTAGGTTTTCTGAAATTATCCAATTTTCTGCGCAATTTTCTTAATTTTTCTCTCCGTAAGAACCATCCTCGTACTTCAAGGAATATTCTAAAAAAAAAAATTGCGAAATCGGTTCAGCTGCTCTCGAGATTTGCGCTTATAGTCCATTCATATGGTTCATTTATCTTTCATTTCGTGATTTCATTCCGCCTCTTTCCCTCGAAATGAACCGTGTGAACACGAACCGGAATTTAACATCACGTGACGCGAATGATGTGAACACTCAAGTGAACAGTCTTTCACTCGCGAATTAGTCGGCCGAGAATGTTCTGGCGTGAGGACGAGTAGCCGGAGCGGCTTAAACGTCAAAATGCTCCGTTTAGTTCGCTTTTCGAAATAACTCCTACACGTCTTATAGAAATCGTTGTTTCTCCCTTACTATTATAGTGAAAAATATGATCTAAACTGTATTGGAAAGAGAAAATAATGTTCTATATATTTAATATAACAATTAAACACAAAATAATACAAATGTACATTTTTATGGAACCAAAGTTTCTGATCGAATTTAAAAAAAAAATTATGAAAAATTGTGAATTTTTTATGAATTATTTTTATATGAAACGAGAAAAAGTGAGGTGACAGAAAAGTTTATAATTTATTTATCTAACAAAATAAGTGTGTGTTTTAACATTTTTTTGTTACCAGTAATTTTAGTTAGAATAAAAGCAAGCAGAGCCATTTTTTTAACTTTTAAAAGTTTATATTAAAAATTATTCTATTTAAAAAGTTACGTGGTTATTTCTAATAATAAATTTTGGAAGCATATTTCATCACGTTTCCAAAACAGTTTTTAGTTTTTGGATACGTTAATAAATATTCCATTTATATGGATTTTATTGGCCGAGGCCTATTTTGGAATAAAAAAAAATTCATGGTGCAAAAATACTGGTAGATATCAGTTTTCAGGTTATTATTTAACCATATGTTCATTTTATGGTGCTGAAATTTATTTACTGTTTACAAGAATCGCCAATTTCTCGTAATTTAGTTCGACGTTATCGGAAATGTCAATTGAAATCGTAAATATTCCCGAACTTAGCCGTCAGCACCGGACGAATTCCAATGCGCGCCGCGACTACGCTCGACGACTTCGTTGCGAGAATGTCGAGTGAACTCTTCCTTCGAAGGAACCGTGTGAACACGTGGTGAAACGAGAATGGAACATTTCATCGAGTAAACCTTCATCCGAGTAAACCTTCATCCGAGTGAACCATGTGACTTCAGCATTAGCAACACATTTAGCGATTCATTTTTATATATAAGATAGATAGATAGATGTAAAAATAATCAAAAATGCGTACCATGCCTTCTTCACTCTTTATTACTAACTCTACACTTTATTCCGATTCATACATACTTTTTGTTATTCTGACTCTTGCCATGGCCCGCCTCACGTATCTGATTCACTTGATCGTGCCACGTCTTCCTCGGGCATACCCGACTTATTCTACCATTCACATTTGCGTCATATATTCTCCTTATACTCCTTTCATCGTTCATTGCCTCTTCATGCCCGAACCATCTGAGGATACGATGATTTCAACATTTTTACAGCATTCAGTCTAATTTTATCCTTACTCTACCACAACACAAATTACTCAATTTCGCCCCCAATACTACCTCTTTCATTTCTTGCATACAATTATCCATGTATAGATTTAATAACGACGGTGACATTACGCAGCCCTGCCTAACACCTGTTGTGATATTATACCACCCCATAAAACCACAGTTCACCTAACACATGCAACGCTTTCCTCGTACAGAGACGCAATTGCCTGAAATAAAGGTATTCTTTATCACGTGTCATTATTAATGTACCTATATAATTAATGTATTACACTATTAACTAAAAATTGTGAAATGTAATTGGATATATATGTTAACTGTTTTTCACAATAAAAAAAATAATAAGTAAGTATGCTTTTTTTAGATCTACAAAAGCACACAAGAGCTTCTGATTTTTCGGCAGAAACTTCTAAGTGAGCATACGCAATGAGAAAATCTGGTCTCTTTTAAAATATTCGGCAGCAATATTGTCAAAACCAACAGCCTTACCATTCTTAATACATTAAATCGACCTTTTTATTTCATCCATGCTGATTTTGGTGACATTTAATCCATCGACGTTCATATCTAATTTGTCGCTGGGATCACTATCATCCGGGTTGCTTTCGAAGACTCTCCTCGAAATATTTCTTCCATCTCTCTTTTATTTCTTCTTCATTCGTCAACACATTTCCATCTTTTGATTTTATCACTTTCATGCTTCTGTAGTCTGGACCACTCCGGGACCTTTTAACCTCCTTCCGAAACAGTTTAATGTTTTCTTGGAAGTGGTTTGTCATTTTGATTCCCAATTCCTCTTCCTGGCGTTTCTTTCGTTCTTTCACTCCAACACATACTCTTTTCTTGCATCCCTTATATACTTGTTTCGCTATTATTACACATTCAATTAGCGCACTTCAATATACTATCATTGGACGATCAAAGAAGCTAGGCCGATGTACTCTTTTTACAAAAAATAGCCAGATCCGTCGTAGATTGCTTAGAACTCTTACAACGAATCCAGGTACGAGTTCCCAACAGACGAACCAGATCAGACGCGATTGTTACCTCCCTCGGTGCAACACTAATTCTAAGCAGAACTCCTTCATTTATCGTACATCACATGCTTTCAACACATGCTATACACAATTTGACATCCTTAACTCTGCACCACACTCCTTAAAATCACACGGGTGGTTTCTCAATACTTTACAATAAAAATAACCATAGATACCCATCTAATGAAACCACCACCGTATGAACTACCTTGTCTTTTAAAAAAAAATTGTTGTGCATATTTATATTGCTATTCCCCAACTTAACCGATCCCCCCCCTCCCATCCTACCCCTTCCTATTCCCACCTAAAGAACTTGTTTCTTGAAATGTAATTATACTAATTATTCATTATTATTTCTGGAATCACTTCACTTGTATACAATACCCATATGGAAACCTGTAAATGGTTCAATTATTGTAACTCAATTACTATAAAGCTCTGCTATTAATGTAAACTGTTGGTCTCCTAAATAAAAAATAAAAATAAATAAAATAACCATGCTTTCTTCTTCTCTGAGACCAGTCCTTCCATCTCGTCATCCCACTATGAGTCACCTTTCTTCCTACCTTGCGTACTTATTCCACACACATCTCTGGCAGATTCGCAAAGACTAATTTTTATGCGGTTCACCGTCCATTTCCTTCTCATTCAATATCATCTCTGCATAATTTTCATACTCCCTTCTGATATTATCGTTATGCAGCTTTTCTATTTTTACTCTTGTTAGAGTTGATACCGTTTTCACTTTAGGGCACCAGCCGCGAAAGAGTTTTACTCTCGACACTACCAGAAAGTGGTCAGTTTCAATCTCAGCCCCTCTGAAAACTCTAACGTCCTCGGTAACGGCTTTCAATTCTGCGCGCGAGTGAAAGATGCCGAATACCAATGTATCCAACATCGACACCCGTTGCCTATGTTCCATGATGAAGATGCCTATTGCCTATATATCCAAAATCGACGGATTGATGAATTCATTTGGCCCTTTTTCTTCATTTCTTGTTCAGACGTTTCACTCCGAGTGAAAGAGGCAAAATGAAAGTGAACCGTGATTCCCGCATAAGCGATGGATGCAGGTGCCGAGGCGACAATCAGACATCGATTATTTACCAACTTAATTAAAATTATATGATGTTTATATTTTATGTTATCATCAGGTACTCATGTATCGTTTTGTTTTAGATTTAAATATTATTATTTTAAGTTTCTCTTTATTTAATAGTTGTCCATATGGCACACTGGGATTGCATTATCACCTTTGTCCAACTGGATTAAAACGTAAATAAAAATAAAATAAAATGTCATGAAAAATACTATTTTACTGTCATTACACGTAATTGGTATAGTTTCTAGGTCAAAAGCCTCATCAGCTTGAGTAGGTAGCATTGTTTCACCAAATTATTATCATCAGACCCGATAAATCATCTTCACTCTCCGAAAAGTCTCCAAGTATCTACCTACCTTATAGTACCTATAACACTTAGCTCGTTTTCTGAGATGAATTAACTTTTTGAATTAATTGAATCCAATCTTTTGACTTGATTTCTATAAGCAAATTAAAACATATGTTCTGGCACAAGTTATCAGATATGATACAATCAAATAAACGAAGATTTTTGAACTCATATAAATAAGTCAGTTTTTTTTTCTGCAGCAGAAATAGAACAATTTTCAGGTCGAGACAAGCTGTCAATCTAATTTCAATAATTACCCTCCGGATCTGCTAAGCCAAAGTGACCATTATATCCTTACGCATAATGATGTAATAGATTCGTTGAGTTTTAAACGTATAACGCCATTCCCAATACGATACGATATGAATGTACCCCCAGCCAGAAGTACTCCTTTCCCGGTCAGACCGGTACACCAAGGGGAACTGATTTGTTAGGACTTGTAAATCATGCTCTCGGGAAGGGAATTAGGTCGGAGTTTAATTGACCGGTATACATGGCAACCTATAAGCCAATATAGGAACAAAGGAATGGATTGAGAGTTAATATATTTTTTTCCTCTCTTTATGCCTTCCTTCTTCTTGTCTCTTCTCGGCTCTTCTGGGATATTCTTGTCTGTTTCTGACTGTTTTAGATCTTCTGGTCTCTTCGAGACTTTTATTGTCTCTTGTCTCTTCTTGGCTCTTCTTATTTCTTCTTGGATCCTTTCGTTTCTTCTTGGCTCTTCTTCTTGGATCTTCGTGTCACTTCTTGTCTATTCCTGTTTCTTCTTGTTTCTTCTAGGATCTTCTCGCCGCTTCGTGGCTCTTATTATCTCATCTTGTCTCTTCTCATCTCTTCTCGGCTCTTCTTGGCTCTTCCTGGATCTTTTCGCCTCTTCTTGACTCTTCTTGCGTCTTCTTGGCTTTTCTTGTCTCTTTTAGGATCTTCTTACTTCTTCTTAGATCCTCTCCTCTTCTTGACTCTTCTTGTGTCTTCTTATCTCTTCTTGTCTCTTCTTATCACTTCTTGCTACATGTTGAATATCCTCGTCTCTTATCGGTTCTGCTTGCTACTTCTTGTCTCTTATTGCCTATTGTTAGAGATATAGAACGCCATTCCCATATTTATATTGAGTTTATAGCCACGTGCAACATATATGATTCAAAATGCAGCGTAGAGATAATGTTTAATATTTCGGTTTGTCCATTGTGCTGAAACTTAATTTACGATTTCTGTGAAGTGATTTAATTTTTCATAAATTAATATCTACTTACATACTTATTAGTCGTCGGTCATCGTCATTCTTATCATTAGTTATCATTTCAAATGTCGGTACCTAGTAATTGATATAGATTTTCCTTCTAAATCAGTCGTTCCAAGTTCGTTCGCAAAAGCATCAAAAGAAATAATAATTAATTATTATTTTTTAATTTATAAACTAACGTTTAGACAAGATTTTTATGCATATTTTATGCTAAACGTTAGTTTATAAATTAAAAAATAATAATTAATATTTAACAAGTTTAAGTATTTCCCCAATAAATGCAGACATAATTTGTCTCGACGCCACCTAGCGAGGGATTTAACACTAACAATGTCTTCCTCGCAAAAATAAAGTTGGTTGTTTCCAGGTGGAAAAAATATAACAAGCAGTAATTGTTGAATGAAACACTAGTATATATTGAATTATTTGGCGGGTGTTTGATAAGCCCCCATAGCTCAGTGGTCAGAGCATTCGACCGGCAATCGGTAGGACACGGGTTCAAGTCCCGTTGGCGGCAAGTATCTTTTCTCGGAAGATTTTTCAATGTAAATGAGTGTTTCAGGCTGACAATTATTGCTTGTAATAATTGAAATAATAATTATTGTAGGAAGCGAAAGCAGACTGTCAACAGGTTACGTAAAATAACCAAGTATAGTATGATAGCGCCGCTCTTCATTTTGTAAACTCTCGTTAAGCACCTCATTAGTAGGTACCCAAGTTCCCAAGTACTTGAAGGTACGTACGTACCAAGCCTGAATCCCCTTTATAAAGATTAATCCCTGAGATTTTCAACGCCCGGTTAACTACTATCCCGAGGGCAACTTTCTGAAACCACCGACCCAACAAATCTGATTCACCGAGTAAAAATTCCCTTCCAATCGAATAGGATATCAATTCGTTTTCTTGGAATGGAATGGTTTTGTTGCGCAAGGGCTGTTTACTGTATGGAAGGTTGGTTAAAGTATGGAACTTTTATGTGCACTTAGGTATGGGGGCATTATAACTTAACCGTATGGCGCTTGCTCGCTCCAACCCGTTGCAGCATCCTTCTCTGAAACGGATTGCCATTAGCAGCTCTAAAGCACGTTTCACACGGTCAAATTAAGTTTTTTTTTTAAATTCAATGAATGAGCTTTCATGACAATATATTTAATGCTATTTTTATCCATCATATACAACATTTGTTCAGATGACAGTAAACCGACCACTGTGCGAATTTGTTATTTGTTCTTCATGAATTAAAGTTACTCTTTTGCACTAGCTACACCAAAATACTTAAATGTTTCCAGTTTTTAAGTCTGTGTTTTTAAAATAATTTTATTAATATTTATTGAACTCTGTTTTGTTTTTCCATCTGATATTACGTGAACTTATTTTTTAGTAGCGTCATTTTCATCATGATCTATGGAGCTTAAAAATATTTATTTGACTGTCCAAAAATAGACCAATCGCATTTTTTTCCTTTATTATTTGTGTTTCCTAATTAGAAACAACGAAGTCTCGTTTTACTAGATAGCCAGTTTGTCAAAGGGTTCTTTGACAATCTTCTTACCTACACATTTTTTTTATTTGACGTAATACGTTTATACTTAAATAAAAAAGAAATAATCACTATAAAAAATTAAAATAGAATCAGATAAAAAATCTACCTACCTAGATGGAAAATTACCAATAAAAAAGATTAGCACAAAACATCTTTTTCATATAATCATTTTTTCAGAGAGTTGGGGAGCATGTGGATATATTATCAAAATAAATAATAATAATAATAAATGTTTATTCCGGTAAGTGGGGAGAATAGTGCAATGCCATACATTCCATAAGGGTTATAATACATACACAAAATATTTTAAAGAGAAAAAAAAGAAAAGCAGGTGAATATGATTGTACGTGAAATAAGGTAATAATAATTTATTATTTTAATGAAAAGACAAATAACTTTGTTTACATCACTTTTATTTATATACAATCAACATGTTTCGTGAACGATGTTCATATCTTCGGGATCGAATGTATACTTTGATCCGAATCAAATGTAAACATCGTTCACATCTTACGGATTCACGAAACATGTTGATTGTATATAAATAAAATAATTAACACAAAGTGAAAACCTTTCCGAAGAAGTTTTTAAGAAAATAGTATCTAATAATTGGCTTTTAGGATTCTGTGACCAAATTAGGCGCCAGTATTTTTCTCCAGTGTGCATCAATGATCTAATAAGGGCTGAATGGTGAACATCCGGGAAGCGCTGCAATATCTGGGGAGACCAAACATTATGCTGAAGGCGTTTTTGTACTGAACCCGGAGTCTTTCTATACTACTCTTTTTTGGCCAGAGTTCGCACGTTATCAGCGTTGCGCAGAAGGAAAGGAAGAGCGTCCTTTTTACAGCGGTACTGCAAAGAGGGAATCTTTTGCTGAGCATATTTGCTTTTACGCTGAGAGCTCTTCTTTGCCTGTCGATGTCATCATCGTCCATCAGATTAGGGGTCGTCCATTAATCACGTGAGGCTCGAGAGGGGGGGGGGGGGGGTCGGAAAAAATCACGAAATATCACGAAGGGGGAGGGGGGTATAATGAGATATCACGTGTATTTATTTTTCGTGATAATATTCTGAAAATTTCAAAATACTTTCTACTCAAATAAATACACGTGATTGGGGGGGGGGTTAGTCTAAAACCTCACCACATATCACCAGGGGGGGGGGGTTAAAAAGTTGCTAAGAACATCACGTGATTAATGGACGACCCCTTACTGGGGATTATGTGTCCAAGGTATTTAGTTCCTTCAGTCAACTGCAGATTCACACCGTTCATGGTAGCTGGAGGAACATTTTTTGGTCCTTGTCCATGTCTTATGACCAGTAGAGCCGTTTTAGTGGGGTTATATAGCATGTTTATTTATTCAACAATCTTTTCGCAGATTTTCAGAAGAATACGAAGGCCCCTTATAGATGGTGCCATCAAGACCATGTCGTCCGCATAACTGGTATTCATATTGATGATATATAATGGGTCGTGCAAAAAGATAGGAAGGTATTAAGTATTATAAAACTTCTCCCTAATAGAGTTTGATATCTCAGTTTTTTAATATATTTCTTAAATATTTTTTTACAATTTTATTTTATATAAGTAAATTTTGCGGAACTGAGTGTTGTTACAACGGAAAAACAAATTTATTTAAAAAAAATCAAACTTATGGGAAGTTTTATTTTTTTTTAAACCAAAACGCATTTTTTCTTTGGGATTGAGGCTTGGAAAAAAATTATGAAAGAAAATATACGCATTCTACAGCGCCTTTTGATGATTTTCATGACAACTGTGCTATATCCAAATACAAATCTCATTGATTTTAAATCTCTTTGATTGTAAATCGCTTTGATTTTAAATCTCTTTGATTGTAAATCTCTTTGATTGTAAATCTCTTTGATTGTAAATCTCTTTGATTGTAAATCTCTTTGATTGTAAATCTCTTTGATTGTAAATCTCTTTGATTGTAAATCTCTTTAACTTTAATAAAATGTTTAATAAAACAAAACTCGTTTAAAATATAGCAAAAATCTCTTGGGGGTTGTCTAAAACAGCATTGAAACAAATGTGTTTATAATAATTTTCAGAGCATACTTTGCGATTTTTTTCTATCGAGGGAATTTCATATAATTTGCGTTTCGGCGTAGTGAATGTATAGATATTATCTTCAAAAATAACATATATTTTTTAAGAGCTTAAAAATTTCAAATGTTTAAGGGAGATATATTATGTAATAAATCGGTAGAAATTCGGGTAGCGGGGGCTTAATTGTTTATAATTATAAAATAACATAAAAATGTTGGGTGATGCATGTAACACCGGCTCAATTTGCTTGCAGACAGCTTTAGGCTTTTGCTAGGATAATACAAGAGGGTAAGAGAGAGTTTAGTAGGTACCGGACTGGGGACTGGGACTAGTACTATGAACTGGGGGAGAGGAGCGCAGAGAATGGAGAGGAGTGTAGAGGAATTATTATTTTAGTTATTACGGTAGGGCAGGGAGGCTGGCAAGGATTGGGGAGGGGGGGGGGGGTTAACACTTGACGTCACTACTTTATGCCGATGTTTGCAACTTCAATCAATGCAACCAGGGGTGGACAACTGAGAGGAGGTGATTTAGATAATTCACTCCTCTCATACTTGAAGAATAAAATTGATATTAAATAAAATTAAAATTAATTGACTGAGCGTATGTAGTCCAGTGTAGTCCGTGAGTTTTCAGTGAGCTAAGATTTAAAAATACGACGTTATTGATGTTGTTGTAGCTGAAAAAAAAATTTTTTTTTTTCAAAATTTTAACTTTTTGTATGAAGCTCTGAAATGTGGATTTTTGTATGAAGCTATACAAAACTGAAAGAATCCTGAAAATCTTCATACAAAATATTGAAATTTTGAAAAAAAAAAAAACAAATTTTCAGCTACTACATCAATAACGTCGTATTTTTCAATCTTAGCACTCTAGCTGATGTAGTCCTGTTTTAACTCATCCATTCGGCATTTCATCTGTCTGTAAATTAGTTCTATTGGCTCTATCATCCCATCCCAATTGCGCTTGTGGTGATACCGACCAAACAGCCGAGCACATTTTGTGGCACTGTGAGATTTTGACGGATGCTCGAGACGAAATGATTGATGGTTTACAAGTTATTACGAGACCTGCTTGGAATACAGATCTCGTCTCGAATAAGGTGAACTTTGAGTGCCTGAGGAAATTCACGAAAGTTTGGGTTGAGAGATGGCCTGTTCTTAGAGTCGCTGAGTAGCTGTAAAACAACTTAGGTACCAGGTGTATTTTGCTTCTGAATTCACGGACACTCTTCATGATTCCTTTACATTTACCGTTTGGATTTAATTGTTATGATTTATGTGTTTTGCGTTTCTGTAATATGTTACTTCTTTTATTTTATTAACATTTATTTTATTATATATTAGGATTTATATGTTATATTTTACATTTGCGTTATTATATTATTTTGTTCACTATGTTTTAAAAAAATGTATATAATTGCCTTGCGATTTGTTTTGTTAATAACTACTATACTACCTGTTAATTTATGCCATGTTCCTTGTTTTGTTTGTCTTTAACTGTTTCAATGTTTTACTGGATGAACTGAACTCCAATTTTTTTTTTTTAATTTTTTTTCCCCTATCCCCATACGGGGGTGTGCTGGACCTCGTCCCTGCTTCATCTTTAGTTACATTACTAATTTTGCAGATCCTTCTCAAATCTATCTGCGCCTCCCCCAATGACATGTGCAGGCTTGAGGCTTGATCAGACGACCTTGACTATCCTTTGTCCTGCCTCTGACTACTCAACGCTGAATTTTCTTTTAGTCTTCGGGTATTTTACCCCAAATATTCAGTTAACATTCTTTGAGGCTTCACTGAGTGGTTGGCTAAGGGACACGGAAGCTAAGTGTAGTTTATGATCAGACCGAAAGCCATTCACATTTTTTGTTGGTACTTGCCAATTGATTTGAGATTTATTGTATTACTTATGTTCTCTATTTTATGCAGGTGCTTGCGGGTTTTTACGGATGCAATTCGCCTCATGGAGCCTCATGAATGAGTTTTTCTTTTGCCCTGTTTAATTTATCTTTGTCTTACTAACCTATTTTTTGCTTTTTGTTTTTCCTGTTAAGCACTTGCATACTGCTTACTAACAACGTATGCATGGACACTGGAGGTCTAGATTCGTTCAAAATAAATAAATGTAGCTTCGTTTAACCAAAAAAATTAGAATCTTGCGAGAGCCTTGAAGGAGTAACCATCAGTTACTTATACCAAGGCGGGTAAGAGGTGGATTACCTCCACTGTCTGTAAATTAGTTTGTTACGTTCCATTTCCGGTTCAAGATGGTAGCTGTGTTGGATACTATCAATATTATGGTACATCTCGAAGAAAATAAGTTTGAAATAAGAACTGTCATTGAGATGGTAATATTTCCTTGGACGTATTGGATAATTTCTTATTTGAAATAAAACAATAGTAACACAAAATATTTATGTTTTATAATTGATTAGGTATGTATTTAAGTACCTATTGACAAATATTATGAAATCAGAGGAAATTTTGATTTATTAAATAGGATTTATTAAACGCGTTATCGGATAATCACATAACCGGAGTCTCTAAATATTCACACATTTCAGAACACTTTCGTAACCTTCACTCGCTCAAGTGCCCCGTGCTCAACGCAAGCCAAATACTAAATTTGGAGATCGTGCTTTCGGAGAATCTGGGCCGAAGGCTTGGAATAAAGTCCCTCCGAAGCTTAGATGCCTAACAAGCCCAACAGAATTTAGGTCCAAATTAAAAACCTACCTTTTTGGGCTCTCATACCCTTAATTTAAACATACCTATCTGAGAGTATGATACTTGTATTGCCCATGATATGTCTTAATCACACTTTTCTTACTGAATTAAAATTATTCGAGTCCTTACACATCAATCTGTCATACCCTTAAATAAAATACCTATCTGAGAGTACCATAAAATTTTACTTTTGTTTCCAAAATACGCTCATTACAGAGCATATTATATATTATTCTTTCTTCTTCTGGCGTTAATCTTAATCTAATTGTAAATATATATGTTTATAAGTCACTTGCTTTAGGTCAGCATTTATATGCCTTAGTCATAAGTCACTAGCTTTAAGTCTTAGATGTAAATCACTAGTTATAATTGTAAATCTTAGTTGTAAGTTGTAAGCCAGTAATATTAATTCTTTTAAATACTTATTTGTACAGCGCCCTTGAGGTTTTTTTCAAAAACGGCGCTATATAAATTAGCCAAATATAACTATTATTGTTTTAGACATGAGGTCTACTGTTTACAGAACCATATGTATTACAGGTTTCATACCAGATTTAAATTTCCGGGTTAAATTTTCCCCACAGGAAAAACTAAACCCTTTCACACACTTCCCCAAATGATCATCTAGTCAAACCACGCTATGCAATTGCACTATATAAGTATTATAAATACAAAACAATACAAGAACAACATGTCAACCTACCAGAGACCAAATGGGAAAATAATTCACCGACTCCAGATATTTTCATATCAGAGGGTTCGGCTCTGTGGAATTCCTAATTCGACCTATAAATCCTACTGATCCCTCAATATAAATATTTTAAAAGTCTTTTGTAATCCTACATGTATTTAAAATTACTGATTTTTGCATTTTTATATATAAATTCTTTGACAAATCTAATATATAATAATTTCTATTATAGAAATAATATAATTAATAATAAAATATTAATTTTTTTCGTGTAATATTTTTATATATTTCTTTCCCATAAAATATTTTCAGATAGAACAACAAAGAACGATCTGAATTCAAGAATATTGACCAATGTTTATGGTCTACGTAGTTAATAAATCGATTTGAAAACTCATTAAAAAACAAAAGGCCCCTGACGTAAATCGTCACCGATCACAGCGCCAACGCGGTACGTTCAGAAGAGTTTGATAAATAATGTTGTTCATCATTTGACGATTATTTTTAATTATTATGAAAATTTTCTTTAAAACAAACCGATTTTACATTTGTAGGTGAATACTGTGGATTTAAAATGGAAAAAAATGCTTCCATCAATATCTACTTATATGAGAGCAACAAAACTTTAAAAAAAAAACGAAACTTTACCAAAACAATCTCAATCAATACTTGAAAAGTGAGGTCATAATCAAAGCGACCAATGAAGGCAGACCTCGCGTAATTACCGTTTCTTATCTCAACCAATAGGAGCCTTTAAAAGTGACATCATTATCAAAGCAGCAGATAAGCGCAGTTGATGCGTCACAGGTGCACTAATCGTCACTTCCGTTTCATCCGAAATCCAAATCACAGCCGTGCTTCGAAGTTTCACTTCAAAAGGGTTTGTCGGTAGTCATAAATATATAGTGTTACTTAATTGTTTTGTGGAACTCAATTTTTTTATTTAATGAAAATAAAATTTAATAACGTTATAACATTATTAAACTTAACTTAATAAAGTACCTACCGCATGTATTTTAGTTTTTGACCGTTTGATAATGGCCTTGAGTGCCGAAACAGCTGTCGCAATAATGAAAACTAAAATACCTGCAGAACTTAACAAAAACATTATTTAATTTGATTTTCATTAATCTTATATTTAAAAATCTCGTGTCACGGTGTCTGTGGTCGCCCTCCTCCGAAACAACTTGACCGATTTTAATGAATTTTTTATGTATATTTGGTAGATATGAGAATAGGTTTTAATGTATATTTCATACCGCTAGGTGATTAGGGTATCCCTACCCAGAAAATAATTATATTTTTTTGCCAATTTTATTTTAGTATTTTTTTTTTTTATTTGGCATCAAAAAATATCTATAACCCCAAAATTTTAACCCTCCTAACCCCACCCTACTACTTTTTTTATCGCGATTTTAGTATTTTTGAATGAACAAATTTAACCGTCTTTCGTATTTAAAACAGAACGAAATTATTTATGTTGGTGAATGACAGATGGCGCTACGTCCGCCTAATCGAACTTTCATCCACACATGCGCAACACATTCACGAGAAGCGTCGCGTCATTTTGATATTTCATTCAAAGACGGACTGACAAAAATATCGTACACTCAATTGCTCTTCGAAATTCATACTGATTTTCTTTATTTCATTTTCCTACTTTAGTTGGTGTTTTTTTTTTTTTTTTTTATCGGCGGTCATCGTCTACAACGCTACAATCCTCCTTCTGTCATAGATCCCTTCCCCACACACTTACAACTTACAATACATTCGTTATTTTTTATTTAACAATCAAAATATTCACTAGAAATAATTTATACGGCAGAACAACGTTTGTCTGGTCAGATGGCATAAAGAAATATCAGTACCCCGCCAACGATGGCGGGCACCGGGTACCGGGTTGGGTATTGGGTACCGGACAATACTAACAGGCAGCATAATTTCACGTCTGGGAACAAGCAGTAGTTCGCATTGCAAAGGAAATTGCAGCGATTTAATACGGCTCACCTGATGCTCGGTTCCTTTCTCCGGCACTATGAAAGATTCAGCCTAGAGCACAAAGGCGTGCATAACATCTTTGTAGTTTTTTTACGAACTGCAATAAACTAATATTTACACTTATATCGAGAAAATAGGATATGTTGATTCTTATGATGGGAATCTGGTTGTTGATTGGTTTATTATTGGTTGTGCAGTTACATTGCGATCGTTCATCTCCTTTTCTTTTTATTGAGGCAAAAAACCGAAACCGAAGACTAAGCGAGCTCCTCTGCTACAATACAACCTAATAAAGGTAGATCAGGCAATTGTTTTTTTTATGAACATACATTTTTATTTTACATAAGTATAAAAGTATATGAATATGCATGTATAAAATAAAATCAAGTAACGCGGACCCACAAAGGCACTGTGTACCACAATATAACCAAAAATCGGCAATTAGTCGGTTATAATATTATACTACTTGAGATTTTCACGCCAAAAGTATTATATTGATTTATTTTTGGGGTATTATGTATCGTGCCGTGTTGCGCTCCTTCTTTAGCTCACACGGTATAATACCCCAAAAATAAATCACAATTCTAATATACTACGTTTCATGCAGTTATAATAAAGTAAAATAGGCTAAAACACAAATTACATGAATTTGCAAGTATAAGTAAATTGTCGAAAAGTTTGCCTAAATAGCCCACAGTCATACCCAAAGGGGTCGTCCATTAATCACGTTGTAACCTAGAAGAGGAAGAAGTACACTTGGGTAGTCAAAATGTAACATAGAAGATGTTAGATAAATGATATCTTCATGTATGATAGTCAAAGTGCAACTATAAGAGATATGCGAGTGTAATGTAGAAAGCAATTTGTTAGCATTAACAATCAAAATAGCAAATACGTTCCAATAAACTATGGTCCATACTAGGTCCACTACTGTTCCAAATTTACATAAATGATCTTTCGCAATTAATTTTAAATGGTGAAATCTTTTTATATGCAGATGATACAGCAATTTTTTACTTGAGTAAAGATTTAGATATCTTACTAGAAAATGCACAAACAGATCTAGAAAAAATCAACAGTTGGCTCTAATCAAATATGTTAACAATGAATGTTAAAAAAACAGGATACATGATCTTAAGCTCACCCCGTAAAATAATTCTTCCTCATGTACCCTTAAAAATTGAAAACAACGAACTTCAAATCCTGATCCAGGAAAAATATCTTGGGCTGTGCATTGATCAGCATTTGACATTTAAACAACATATACAAGGTATTAAAGATAAAATCATCCCCTTAATTAGCGTATTTAGCCGGATATCATATCTGTTGCCAAATAAATTTAAAAAAGGTTTATAAATAAATAATAATAAAGGTTAAAAATTTCATCGAAATTATTAAAAAACAAAAACAATGATGTTGAGCAAATTTTTGTAATGTTAAACGATAAATCCAAAAAAACTATCATCGGATGTGTATATATTCCACCAAATTCTAATATAATAATGTATAAAAATCACTGTGAAGATGTCGAGCTACTCAAATCTAACCACCCTAATCACAATATTATAATTTGCGGTGACTATAACCTACCCAATTGTAAATTTAATGATCTTGATTACTTACCATTAACAGCGTGCGAGAGAGAAATCTTAGACATGTCGAACTATTTAGGACTATTTCAATGTAACAATGTGCCGAATTGCAGTAATCGGATACTTGATTTAATTTTTTCTACTGATCATGATATAAAAGTCTATGAGTCAGCCGAATCCTTTGACCCAATTGATAATCACCACCCTCCACTTACAATACTAGTACCTAATACAATAGAGTGTGACCCCCCAATGAAAAATTGTAGTCGTAATTTCATTAATGCTAATTACCAGGACATTAATCATGCACTTAACAAAGTAAATTGGTCTGTTCTCAAGGAAGGTGATCTTAACTATAGCGTAGAACTATTTTACTATCAACTGAATAGTATCATTTCCGACACTATTCCTCTAATTCATCATAAAGTACGAAAGTATCCGATATGGTTTAGCAAAGAATTAATTCAGTTAATTGTTATTAAAAAAGAAACACATAAAAAATATAAAGAACACAGAACAATTCCCAACTATATGGCATTCAACAATATTAGAAGAGATTGCAAAAAAATGACAAAAAGATGTTATAATAATTACATTAATTCGGTTGAGAACACGATACTTCATGATGTAAAATACTTTTGGAAATACACAAAATCAATGAAAAACAATGATGCTGGTATTTCCGGTAATATACGTTACAGACAAAACAGCTCCAGTAAAATTTATGAAATTGTTAACATGTTTGCTGATTACTTTAAGGACGTGTATGAACCTGATATTCCAGATGACTTAATTCCGTACTTCAACTCGGATATAAATTTACACTTACCGCAAATACACATCGACATTGAAGACATTATAGTCTGTATTAAATCACTTGAACCCAAAACAAGCTCGGGACCTGATAAGATTCCTTCCATCTTACTTAAGAATTGTGTCCAAAGTTTATCTGTTCCGCTTAATATACTGTTTAATAAGTCACTCTCTACAGGACACTTTCCACAAATATGGAAACTTAGCTACCTAACTCCTATATTTAAAAGTGGTGATAAATCCTTTGTTGAAAATTATCGGCCCATCTGTATTCAATCGTCTATACCTAAACTTTTTGAGAAATTGATTCTTAAGAAAATCAGCTTCTTTGTAAACTCATGTATCGCAACTTGTCAACACGGCTTTATCTCCGGCAGATCAACTTTGACTAACCTTACATTATATGAAAATTTCATTTCTAATGCACTTGCCAACAAACAACAAGTTGATTCTATTTACACCGACTTCAGTAAGGCGTTTGATAAGGTCTGTCTTAAAATTCTCATTAATAAACTTTTGAAACTCGGCATTAATGGAAACCTTTTATCTTGGTTTAAGAGTTACTTACTTAGGCGTCAGCTAATTGTTTGTATTAATGATCACTTATCCTACATGTTCGAAGCCACCAGTGGCGTACCCCAGGGTTCGCATCTTGGTCCTTTACTTTTTAATTTATTCATTAACGACGTAACAAACATATTCACCCGTGTTCTCATTCTAATGTTTGCTGATGATATGAAGATTTTTAGAATTATTGATAATATCGAGGACTGTCTGACACTTCAATCTAATATTAATAGCTTTTATGATTGGTGTCTTATCAACAAATTAACTCTTAATGTAAAAAAATGTCAACTTATGAGATTCCACAGAAAAAAAAACCCATTGTTGTTCACCTACTTTCTCAATAATCACATATTATTATCTGTTGATGAAATAAGAGACCTTGGTATAACCTTTGACACTAAATTAACATTCATTAAACATATTAATAATATAACCAGTAAAGCATTGCAAATGTTAGGATTTGTCTTACGGATTTCAAAGGATTTTAAAAATTTAAAAACTGTCAAATTACTTTACACTTCACTTGTTAGAAGCCAACTAGAATTTAACTCCACCATTTGGAATCCTTATTACAGTGTACATGAGAATTCTCTTGAGCGAGTCCAACATAAATTTTTACGTTATATTAACTTTAAATTGGGAATATTTATAGAAAACATTAATTATCCCTCTCTGTTACAATTATTGGGACTCGATACATTAAAAGAAAGAAGAATTTGTTCAGACCTATTTTATTTATTTAAAATCGTTACCAACCTGTTGAACTCCCCTGAACTTCTTTCGCTAATAAGTTTCCATGTACCTAGTCGATCAGTTCGTTTCAAATTACCTTATCATTGCAACAATACAGGATCTAACGCTGAACTCAATTCCATAATGAATCGCCTGCATGTACTTGGAAATAAATATGTTTTGGATGAATCTATAAACATTGCTAGTCTAACCTCATACAAACACTACTTAATTAAAACTGTCTGTCAGCGCTTCTCAGTTTAACTATAATCAAATACAGATTAAAAGTATTAATTTCCTAATACATAATATCCGGGATATATAATATGTTGTTTTGTATTTAATAACCTACTCTTTGTACTTTTATGTGATACTACAATTTTTATTGTTCTCATTTATGAATTTTATATTTAAATTTTTCTTTATCTATGTATATTCTGTATTCATATGTAAAATATTTGTAATTATTTTGTAAAAGCCGCTATAATCGGCGTTAATAAATAAATAAATAAATAAAAAAATAAAATTATAGTCTCGTACACTCACATTTAAATTACTTGATTGAAATCTGGGGAAACGCATGTGAAACATACATAAATGAATTAAAGGTAATACAAAACAAGGTAATCAAAAAACTATTTAACTACAAGCCCAGAACATCCACAAAAAAAATATATATGGAAACAAAACTACTAACATTAAGAAAACTAGATGAATACAATACATGTCTCCTTATATACAAAATAAACAATAAACTCGTACACGCAAACACAGAATTCATTAAAACATCCCAAGTACACAAACACTTTACGAGACAACACGATAACATACATTTAAACACCATCCACACTAACTATGGTAAACAATCCATTGGTTACGAGGGAGGCAACTTATATACCGGAATATTTCCAGACTTGTGGAAGATCTCCAAAGTTACACCGTTACATAAAACTGGTGATAAGGCTCCTGTCTCTAATTACAGACCAGTGGCGATCCTATCCTCTCCAGCCAAGTTGTTTGAACTAATAATTCATAAATTCATTTATACTCAAGTTGAACCCTTTATAATTGACCAGCAACACGGTTTTAGGTCTGGCAGATCTACTGTGTCTAATCTAATGGTTTTTACGGAGTACATATCTCAAGCTCTTGATAGCAACAATCAAGTAGATGTATCATACAACGACTTCGCAAAAGCCTTTGACTCGGTAGATCCGCTTATTCTCCTAAATAAACTCGACCAATTTGGATTTTCAGCGAAACTTCTACGTCTATTTCTAAGTTATTTCTCAAACAGACAGCAATACGTAACTTATGGTATATTTAACTCTTCCAACTTCATCACAAACTCTGGAGTTCCGCAGGGGTCAAATCTTGGACCCTTACTTTTCTCTCTATTTATCAACGACATTTATCATTGCATAAATTTTTTTAAGTTTCTCTTATTCGCGGATGACCTTAAATTATTCCTTTTAATAAAATCTTTGGAAAACTGCTTGCAGCTACAAAGTGATATAAATTCTATCGTCGAATGGAGTCACACCAATAAATTAGGATTTAATATTAAGAAATGCTCTATCATGTGCTACACCAAGGCGAACAAAACGATTTACTATAACTACAAAATGGCTTATTCGTCTCTTCAGCACATCGTTATTTTGAGAGATTTGGGAATCACATTTGATGCGCACCTAACATTTCACGTCCACATAGAAACGATATGCAGCAAAGCTCTAAGAATGCTAGGATTTGTGCTAAGCAACTCCAGACACTTTTGCAGCTCAGCCGCGATTCGTTTGCTATACTATAGTTTAGTACGTAGCATTTTGGAAAGTGGTTCAGTAATATGGGGACCAGTGGATTTAACATACTCTCAAATGATTGAGAAAGTGCAAAAGAAGTTTCTGAGATATTTATATCTTAGAGACTTCGGATATTATCCCTGGTTATATCCATCAGCCTTTTTGTCCGGCATGCTGGGTATTAATAGCCTCGTCGAAAGAAGGAAAACTGCTTTGCTGACAACAGCATATAAACTTTTAAACGGTAACATCTGTGTTCCCGATATATTACAAAAATTTGAATTTTATGTCCCCGACAACTTCACAAGAGCGCGCAGACACAGAACTTTTGTTGTTCCGAGATGCAGAACTAACTTACCATTAGTAATGCCGCTCGGAAAAATGATTATTTTACTAAATTTCCTGCCCCCTGACATAGATATTTTTAAACTAAATATTCATCAATTCAAAAACGCTATAATTACTTAATAAAATAAAATGTATGTTTATTATTGGTTATGTATAACTGTAAATGTGCATTTAAAATAAAATAAATAAATAAATAAATATAATTGCCTCCCAAACGACATTAAAAACGAAAAGAAGCTGGGTAAATTAAAAAAAAAATTATTAATATTTATTCTTGATAAACAAAATAATGATGTTGAATAGCGCTGTATTGAAATATTTACTTTTTTTAATTTGTATAATTATTTCTAGTTAAATGAGTGAAAATGTAATTTTCTTTTAACTGGAATAAAAAATAAAAATAAAATGTGTACTCTGAAAACTAATACATGAATAAAGATGTGCCCAAAAGAAATGAAAGATGGCTAGCTCAGATAAAACCACGTATCAGACTCTAAATATTAAAAGGTATTCATAAAAATTATCTCAAGGTCGCCTAAGGCTCCAAGATAACCTTAGTTACGAGTTAATTGTTAAATAAGAATAATAATATGTTACGTGATAAATTATAGAAAAGATCTAATCGGTATTTAAGAAAAGTGTGGACGCCATCTCATTGCAATTTTATATCCCAATGAGAAAGGATAGTGAGATTAAACTTAAGAGTAAACCATGATAAAATAAAATAAACTAAGATATTATATTACTTAGTAGTCGCCCGCCATCTCGCGTACGCAAATCATCGGCCGATGTTGGAATTCTGGATTGTTGAAAGATCCATGGCGTAGCTCGTTCCTAGACTGACTGATTCAAGAATCCTTTCTCTCTCCTCCACGCCTGCCGGTGTCGCTGCAAGCATTTAGTGTGGCCCGCACCCATTGTATTTCCGTGTAAATTAAATATTGCCATCGTAGCGGTAGGAACTGCTACAACATGAGGCTCGAAAGGGGGGGGGGGGTTCGGAAAAATCACGATGGGGGGGGGAGTATAATGAGATATCACGTGTATTTATTTTTCGTGATAATATTCTGAAAATTTCAAAATACTGTGTACTAAAAAAATATTGGGGGGGGGGGGGTAGTTAGTTAGACAGTCAAGCCTGAGGTCAGCAGCGTCAACAGCTATCGGAAGGTTAAAAGAACCAAAGCGCACACCAGATACTAAGTTCGGTGAGCGTGCTTTCGGAATGTCAGGACCTAAAGCCTGGAATGGACTGCCACATGACTTAAGAATGATCACAGACGTGGCGGAATTTAGAACTAGACTTAAAACTCACCTTTTCAGACAGTCGTATCCATAAACTCAAAATCTTTCACCTTCACATTCAATGCCCGCGACACCGTAAATAACTAACCTGTAAAAACGTAGAAGGAAAAAAAATGTAAGCCTTTGTAAAGGTCATTTCATGAACATTCTCCAGCCCAAAAGAGTCCTAAATCCTCCAGTATTTTAAAATAAATATCAACTATACGTTTGCCACTAATCTATTCATAAATGTAATATAAATGTGATGAGGGTAGCAAATAATATTAAATCATGCAATGTCCTGTGTAACTGTAATGTCCTCCGCGTGCAAAGCCGTATCTTCTCCAAGCATAAACTTTCTAATTAAAGTGTGTTTATCGGAAGTGACCTGCCAGGTAAGTATGTTTCTGTATCCATTTGTAAATAATAAAATTAGTTAGAACCTAAGCATTCCTAATAAATTGTACAGCGCCCTTGAGGTGATTTTTCACAAAAACGCGCTCTATAAATTATCCAATTATTATTCTTATTAGTCTAAAACCTCACCACATATCACCAAGGGGGGGGGGGGGGTAAAAAGTTGCTAAAAAACATCACGTGATTAATGGAACCCCAAAGCAATCACCCGATTTGTTTAAAGTATTTTTTTTTAAATTGAAAATATGTATTTTCCGTATAACTATCACGGTTAGATACTTGGACACTGGTTCCTTTGCTGTCGCTGGAACGGTTGATATTCATTATTTGAGGAACCAGATATTTTTGGAAGTTCCACATGGAATTGCGTGGAACTGATTCGTTTTTCTCAGAATTTTATATAGCTTCCCCCTCCGCCCCACTGTTATCAGAAATTCATACGTTTCTTTTTTGAGAAACCGGTTCCCGAAGGAATTGAATAAAGAGCCATCTCCACATTAGTTTGCGGTAACTGGAACCGAAGTGTTATTAAGTTAATTATATTTAGAAAATTAATTTATTTGAGAACTAAACACAGAAAATATTACAGTAAGTTGAATGGAATGATTAAATAATTAGAGAATAGGCGCCATCAGCCACCACTGCTCTTCGTTTCTCGTTCAGTTACGTATTTGTCAACGTCAACCCGATTTGTAGCTCGGTCGGAACACGAACATGGTACACAATTTGAAGCGATTAATTTATTAACATCGGCAATAGCCGTAGACATGATGAGCTTGACGGGAAAATTGCTAGGCAGAACATTGTAGGCCAGTTCCTCAATTAGAAAACTATTGACATAAGGAAGATTCACTTAATTTCAGAGTTAACCTGAACAAGGCATGACATTTCAATTTTCATTTCTCCCCAGAAAGAAATTGATATTTTTGGCGGTAGTGCACACTGCCCACGAACCTTTATATTTGACCCTATCGAGTGAAGTAAAGCGGTTTTCTCTAGATCACTTTTCATCAATTTTCTTTTGGATTTTCTTGTCTTTGTCACGTGGGGTAACCGTGCATGGTGGATAAGAGTGCACGGCGATGTTTGTAACAACTCGTGCTTGCTTCACCTGCGGTCATTCCTCAATTCTGAAGAGCATATTGGGTCGTCTTGTAGCAGCAGGTCGTGTATATAGTGAGCCCTACGTAAAAAATAAAAATTTACTTGTAAATAACTTTTTTCTTGTTTTCTTAGTTGTTGCACCTATTTTGCCGATGGGTGCATTTGCATGCGTAACCAGTTGTGTCCGAACCATAAAAAGATATTAATTAATTGGTACATGCGGTCAGAATGATGTAGTCTGTGACAACTTTGGTGAAATATTGTTAGTTTCACGATTACTTCGGTAAAATATTGGTGCCTTCCCACCCACGCCTTTCTCTGTCGCACGTATGTTTTATGCATCTTTCTATTTCGCTTACGGTCATTGTAAAGTCAGTAAAGTGACTGTACCTACCTGCGCGAGAATGGATCGTATCAAGTTGAGTGAGGTCGGCATTTGAGTTTGGCGCGTACTGTACCCACCCCTTAAATAAAAAAAGATAGGGCTAGCTGGTTAGTTGTCAGTTATAGTTAATTGATCGTCTCAATGTGACCCCATATCTCTTGAGATCCCAAATATTACGAGAAACATATCGATTCACATTTCAACTGTTTCTGTCGGTCCTATTAGGTCTTAAATTACATTTTTTAACACGTGACAGACCCTACTTGAAGCCATCCGTGGGAAATCAACACCCCCTAGATTATGGGAGACATGAATGGTTTCCGGGAAACGGGAAGAGGGTGTTGTTTAACTACGGTTTTACCGATTTTGCTTGCCAAACAACGCATTATAAGAAATATCGGTGACTACGCAGTCTATTAACTAACTAACCATCACACCGTGTCTCGCAGGGGTAGGCAGAGAGGAAGGACCGCCAAACAACTCGGTCTTGGCACACACTCTTGTCTCGTTCACATTCATACATCGTCTCATACATGCTCTTCTATTTTTTTTATTTTTTTATTAATAATTTTTTTTTGTTACATACATAAAAATATTACAAAAAACATTTCTTTTGATAAGAAGTAAAAAAAAGGAACTATAAAATTAAATATGTAGCTTAAAGATAAACAATATTACAATTTAACAAAAAAACAAATATATTACAATAGTATACATATATGTATGATAACAAAAAAAAAATCCCACATAGGCATCGCCAGTTCGTGGGTATATTTAAGTTTTTTTTAATGCAGTTAAGTTACAACATGGCAAATTAATCTTTAAATTAGTAAATTAAAACATAATTATGGTTTAACATATTTATAGAACAAATAATTCCGTATTTACAAAACTAAAGTTAAGAAAAGAAGAAAAAATATATATATATATGAAAAACAAAAAAGGTTAAATAAAAATTAGGATTTGTAAAGTTATAACAGATATGATGTTATAGCAGGTATGTATTTGTGTCATTTGTAGTTACCCAAGTCTTTATTAATTTTTTGTATATGCTGTAAGAGGATATGTTTTTAGATTTAATTTCTATAGTCTGATACAGTGCATTATAGATTTTTGGTGCAATGAAAAAAGCATGTCTCTGCGCAAGCCTAGTTTTGCATAGGAGAACCTCAAATTCATTATGTACTCTACTGCTGGAGCGATTTTCGTTTTTTGTAAAATATACATTTCGTGAAAATATATATTTCAGACATTGCATACAGTAGATTTTTCTTATATCTAAGAGTTCAGCTTCTTGGAATAATTGCAAGGAGGGGTAGGTAACATCTTTATGCAACATAATTTTTATTATTAATTTTTGAGTAATTTCTAGTTGCTTAATATGGGTATCATAAATACCCCCCCATCCAATTATTCCATAAGATATTGATGGTTGCACCAATGCATGATATACCAGTTTCATTCTTTTAATATCAACTATGTTATTTAATCGTTTAAAAATGTAAGTCAAATACCTAAGTTTATTTACAAGGTTTTCTACGTGATTTGTCCATTTTAGTTGGCTGTCTATAATAATTCCTAAGTATTTAACTGTGTTCCCCGAATTCATTTCTATACAGTTAGAACACAAAACAGGGTTGCAAGAATTTTTGTGAAACCTTATATTTAGGTGAGTTAAGGGTGCCGCCCTTTTGGTATTATAGAATGGAATATACATAGTTTTTTCACAGTTCAGAGTTAGGAGGTTTTGGTTTAGCCATTCTTTGACAATGGATGTGCACTTATTTGCGTTTTCAGAGACTTCTTTCCATGATTTACCATGGACTGTGATTGCAGTATCATCAGCATACGAGAATAGTTTTCCCGGAATACTGATATTACACAGGTCATTGATATAAATTAGGAACAATAAAGGACCGATAACTGTTCCTTGTGGAACCCCATGTCTCACATATTCTGGTTTACTAATATTATCACCAATTTTTTTACATTGTCTGCGATCAAGTAAATAATTTGTTAATAGTGACAGACAATTATTTTTAATCCCAATATTATTTAGTTTTCTAATCAGTTTATTATGATTAACGGTATCAAATGCTTTTTTTAGGTCTAAAAAGATTGTTAAGCTTTTCATATTTAAGTCAAGATTGGTGTATATATTTTTTGTTAGATTAAATAAAGCGTCATCTGTACTAAGACCTGTTCTGAAACCATATTGATTTGGGGACAAAAGTGCATTTGATTCTAGAAACTCTAGTACTTGTATTTTAATAATTTTTTCTAATATCTTCGCTAGTTGGGATATTAGCGATATTGGTCTGTAATTGTCAAGTTTAGAGATTGATCCAGATTTATGTATCGGTACAATATTGGAGAGTTTAAATGCGTCTGGGAAAACGTTTTTTTCAAAACAGGAATTAAAAATGTGTTGTAAGGGCTTCGAAATGTGTTGTTTAATAGATTTGATAGCGATGGCGCTCAATTCATCTGGACCATTGGCTGTATTTGTGTTAAGATTGTCAATGTGTTTTATTATTTCAGATTCGGTAATACGTTTAAATTGGGTTAAATTAGGACTATTTTCAGAGTGTTCATCCATTTGAGTGTGTTGATATATATGGTTTTGAAATGAGGGATTGTTATTTATTATATCTGAAGCAACATTTGTAAAAAAATCATTGAATTTATTTGCAATATTTCTTATATCCGTTATGACTATTTTATCATCTGTAACAATTTTTTTAGGGATTGTTTTTACTTTATGTTTTCTATTAGTTATTTCATTTATGACTTGCCAGGTTTTTTTAGAATCATTATCAGCTGTTTGTAATTGTTTAGTATAATACTCTTGTTTACATTTTTTTATAAGAATATTGAAAAAATTTCTATAAATGATGTATTGCTGTCGTAAATTTTCATTAGGTGGAATGTTTTTAGCCATACAATAATTCTCATGATTTTTGTAAATTTTGTACAGTTTGTTCCTGTGTTGGCTTGCAATTATCAAGCCACGCGTGATGCATGGTTTAATTTTTTTATGTTTGCTTCTAGGTATTGGTGTTGGTTCAAGACTATTCTTGATACTATCATTTAATATTGAATAGAAGGTGTTTAGTGATTGATTTGGGTCATCATTGGATAAAACTGAGTTCCAAGTTTCTTTTTTTAAAAAACTGTTTAGGGTTTGATAGTTAATTTTATTTTTTCCCACTTGTTGGGCTTTAGTTGTATGATGATACTTTAAGGTACTGTGACCGAAAAAAGTTGGGAAATGATCGGTTATATCAATTTTTAGGACAGCTGATTTGGGTATACAATTTTTATTGGTTTTAAGAAATATGTGATCAAGACAAGAACCGTATCTGGTAGGGCTATTTATATAAGATAGATATCCTTCGCTTCATTTGCAATTGGGCTCAGGATGGAATGTTCTATGTTAATATTTATATCCCCCACGATAAATGAGAAATCTGATTGGTTGCAATTATTTTCGTTTATGAAATATTTTAATTCTGTGATAAAAGATTTAGAATCTAAAGAAGGGGAGCGATAAACAGCAATTATAGAGTATTTTTTATTGTTTAGCTTGAATGATAAATGTATGGCATTTGAAAACTTAAATTTTGGGATGTTTATTATTACATCAGTTATTTTATGTGCACTATAGAAAATCGTTAGACCGTCATGCGAAGTATGTTTAGAAGGAAGTGAGTAAGTATTATAATCAGAGATGGAGTAAGGGATTAGTTCACGCATTTGCGTTTCCGTAAGTATAATAACATTTGGTTGAAATCCTAGAGAGTTAAGGAAAATACAAAATTCATCAAAATGTTTATGAATACTGCGGATATTTAAATTTATTATGTTGAAGTCAGTATTTCCTTCACTTATGTAGTTATTTAGTTCTGAAGTATCTTCACATACCTTTGTGTCTATTAACGTAAAATCATCAGTGAGATCCATTTTCACAGAGTATAAAAATTCTTCCTTTTTCTTGTCCCAGTATGTGATTAATGCAATGGTATGTCGTTTGCATCTTTTATGCGTATTATAGGCGAGTCGTCGCCCTTTCTAAGTAAGATTTGTCCGTCTTATTATTCTGACTCTTGACATGGCCCGACTCAAGTAGGTACATGATTCACTTGGTCGTGCCGTGTCTTTCTCGGGCGTCCCCGACTTCTTCTACCATTCAGATTTGCGTCATATATTCTCCTTTCACTCCTTTCCTTGTTCATTCGCTCTACATGTCCAAACCATCGGAGCGTTACTTTCTTAATCTTACTCTTTACTCATTACGCTTACATCAGCCTTGCTTTTTTGCGGATCTCCACGTTTCGCACACGTCCGTACATGGTTTTACCACACATACGCTCCAGGGTTCTCATTTCATAGTCTACGTATATATTTATGTAGAGAAGGGTGTCTGTGGTGAGTGGGGGTGATTTAATTTGTGTACAAAACCACAGTTTTTTTCCGACAATGGTGAAATATTGCACACTTCACCTTCAAAGCAAGAGGAAATTCACTGAGTACCAGAGTAGGTACATACACAATACATACATACATACATACAAAATCATCTCCACCCCATTTTCCCACCCCTTAAAGCAGAATTTGGTCCTTCTTGATGAAATTTTGCACACTTCACGTGCAAGATAAGATGAAAATTACTATTTGAAACCCTTTACTTCGTCTCCAAAAAATGTCGAATATTTGATTGTATTATCTTCCGCTTTATTGTATTATTCATTAATTATGTGGGTACATACTTACCTTTCTCCTTTTATTATAAACTAGCTGGTCCCGGCATGCGTCGCTATGCCATTTAATAAAGAAATTGTTTCTCCCTGAGTGTCCTTTCCTATCGTCCCGTTCCCCTTCCGCCTCCCCTTCTTCTCCTGCGTTCTCTTCCCCTCTCGCGTTCCCACTCCGTCACCTCCACCTTCCCTCTCCCCACTCCACTCCCCCCCCCCCCTTCAACGCCCCGCGAACCCCCCTCCCGAGTTCCCCTCCCCCCTCACAGGTCCCCCTCCCCCTTCCCGCGTTCCCCTTCCACCTTCCCCGCCTTCCCTCTTCCCTCTTCCCTTTACCGCTCCCTCGTCCCGCCAACCCTCCTCCCGCGTTCCATATATTCAATCCCAGTACATTCAGTTCTTAAACAGCCCGCGTGCCACCTTTTACAATTTTTATTCAAATTTCCATTTTTCATGCATATTAAATTTGGTACCTAACATAGATACCTATTTAAAATATCTAAAATTCTTGATTCGATTCAAAGTATTAGGGGAGTACCTACTTTAAATAAATTTTTCAACTCTTCAAAAATAGAATCCTGTTTGTATAATCATTCATTGTTTTGAAAAATGTCATTCTCTAACACGCGAACTGTCAAACGTGCGATGTTTTCTGTTATTATCTAATTTTCTGCGCAATTTTCTTAATTTTTCTCTCCGTAAGAACCATCCTCGAACTTCAAGGAATATTCTAAAAAAAGAATTAGTGAAATCGGTTCAGGCGCTCTCGAGATTTGCGCTTACCAACAAATTTAGCGATTCATTTTTATATTATAGACTAGCTAGTCCCGGCATGCGTCGCTTTGCCACTTAATAAAGAAATTGTTTCTCCCTGAGTGTCCCTTCCCATCGTCCCGTTCCCCTTCAGCCTTCCCTTCTTCTCCTGCGTCCTCTTCCCCTCTCGCGTTCCCACTCCGTCACCTCCACCTTCCCTCTCCCTACTCTACTCCCCCCCCCCTTCACCGTCCCGCGAACCCCCCTCCCGAGTTCCCCTCCCCCTCCCAGGTCCCCCTTCCCGCGTTCCCCTTCCACCTTCCCCGCCTTCCCTCTTCCCTCTTCCCTTTACCGCTCCCTCGTCCCGCCAACCCTCCTCCCGCGTTCCATATATTCAATCCCAGTACATTCAGTTCTTAAACAGCCCGCGTGCCACCTTTTACAATTTTTATTCAAATTTCCATTTTTCATGTATATTAAATTTGGTACCTAACATAGGTACCTATTTAAAATATCTTAAATTCTTGATTCGATTCAAAATATTAGGGGAGTAGGTACCTACTTTAAATAAATTTTTCAACTTTTCAAAAATAGAATCCTGATTGCACAATCATTCATTGTTTTGCAAAATATCATTCTCTAACACGCGAACTGTCAAACGTGCGATGTTTTCTGTTATTATCTAATTTTCTGCGCAATTTTCAAAAATTTTCTCTCCGTAAGAACCATCCTCGCACTTCAAGGAATATTCTAAAAAAAGAATTAGCGAAATCGGTTCAGCCGATCTCGAGATTTGCGCTTACCAACACATTTAGCGATTCATTTTTATATTATAGATA
The DNA here is from genome assembly GCA_929108145.2 of Limnephilus rhombicus. Classification (NCBI taxonomy): domain Eukaryota; kingdom Metazoa; phylum Arthropoda; class Insecta; order Trichoptera; family Limnephilidae; genus Limnephilus; species Limnephilus rhombicus. Next base: position 42,601,486 of record OV815274.1, on the reverse strand, counting down.
TAGATATGCCTTTAAACTGATTTTCCATACCTAAATACGAGTAGGTTATTCCCACTGACGATCTGTAAAAATCCAATAATTATGATATATTACCAATTTGATAACATTCTACATACCTACGTAGGTACCTACTTCAAACAAATCAACATTTCCAATCAATTACTTTTCTTAATTGGCATACTGACCATCCGTTTTAAAGCACTGCTTGCAGAACTGCATGCAGAACCCCCTCCAGATTTATCATTATTCCGACGCGACGGTCCGACAAATAGAATAATAAAAATTCGATACTAACTCTGTCTCTGCTTGCAGTCCTGCAAGCAGTGCTCTAAATAGGACGGTGAGTAGGGCCAATAAGTAAGCAAAACGTCAGCAGCGAATCAACGGCATTATAAAGGCGCAGGAAAAATCAATCGCTGGTTTCTTCGAAGACGCTCGATTCCCTACAGCTATCAAGGGACACGAGTATTCCCGAACGCTTCCGAACATTCCCGAACATTTAAAAAGGGAAACATTCATCACGTCCCCCAGCCGAACACGACTGAGATAAATTAACCCTTACACATAAAACCATAAAGTCTTAACTTCTGAAACCGCTCAATGAAAAAACACCCCTATTAAAAGGAGACGTAAGAACCATTTTAGTAAATCAATGATAAATGAGTTGGTTTCATTAAAGTGCAGACTGGTTGGCGGTGAAAGATAAATCTGTTATATTTATTAGGGGCTTTAGTGATGCCCGCGATACATTATTGAAATATCTGCTGCCCGCGGGTTAACGCTGCATTTTTTACTTTTAGCTTTGTGAATTTCTTTGAATGGTCAAATGTTAACGATTGATCTAGATTAAACCATTGTTAAACCATTTTATATAAGTACCTTATAGACGAATATTATGTTTAAAAATATATTTGTAACCAGATAAGTTTTAAGATTTTCACAGCCAAAAGCATTTTCATTATTTGTTTTTGGGGTGTTATGCCGTGTTGCGCTACCTCCTTATTTAGCCAACGTTTCGGACAGTGTTGCAGTGTCCATCATCAGGGCAGATCCGGCAGCTCCGGTAGATGTGTCTACATCACACATCTACATCACACATCACCGGATCTGCAGGATCTGCCCTGATGATGGACACTGCAACGCTGTCCGAAACGTTGGCTAAAGAAGGAGGGAGCGCAACACGGCATAACACGCCAAAAACAAATAATGAAAATATTTGTAACCAGTTTCCATTATAAAGAAGTAGGTACCTAGCAGTGGCGGTTCGTGAGTTTTCAGTGAGCCAGTGAGCTAGAGCGGAAAGATTGAAAAATATGACATTATTGACGTTGTTGTAGCTGAAAACGATTTTTTTTTTCAAAATTTCAACATTTTGTAGGAAGATCTTCAGGATTCTTTCAGTCAATGGATGCGCTGCATCCACATACTGAAAGATCTTCATACAAAAAGTAGAAATTTTGAAAAAAAATTTTTTTCAGCTACAGCAGCAACAACATCAGTAATGTCCATAGATATATATGAATATTAATAGACCAGAACATAAAGGAGAGGGGAAGAAACCAACTACAACGGGGCGCAGAGCGGGAAGATGAATTCGGTGATATGTGATTCGTCAATAACTCAATCTGAGAGTATATGGGCATCTCGCATTATAATATCACCATTTAGTTCTTAAAAGTAAACTCTGCTCTTTAATGAATAGACCTTTTTACATGGGAGCGCGAATTGCTCGCCGCGAAATGAACAAATTTACAAATTCCAAATACAGCAAAGTAAAGTTCGCCTATTTTCATTTTCATAGTCCAATATTTTGTTGATGTATTTAGTTAAGACACTTTTACAAATGTTTCATAATTTACTTACCCCACAAAACAGCGACGAGCACACGCCATGTGTCTCGAGTGATAGTGTGTGTTACAAAAACGACCATATTATGTGATCTGAATAAGCTTAAAATAAAGTAAAATAATGCTTTCCTATGGAATGTAATACGACAATTGGGTTTATTCTCTTTTTCACTTCTATTTTTACACGTTTTCAAAACACAAGCCACTATTTTTGCCGTGTTATTTCGTAAAATGCACCGATGAGTGCTCGACGCTGGCTCGCAGAAGAATGATGACATCACATTTTTTAGATTCACGCGAAGCCATACTCGATCCCAGCCGGTTCCAATGGAACCGGTATGGGGAGGGGGAAATAATACGCTTTTATCGCTTAGGGCAGGTCTATTAATATTCATATGTCTATGGTAATGTCGTATTTTTCAATCTTAGCACTCTAGTCACCTACCTAATAAATACCAATAATTTCATGGAGTCGTTGTTAAAATTTCCCTAAAAAATAATGTTGCCATCCTGTTAATGTTAATGTTACCACTCAACGCATCCTTAATTTCATTTTTTGACAGAAAAAATCCGTTTTAAAGCATCATAGCTCGTGATGGGCTCGTGTTGTGTGCTGAAAGTAGTCCCGTTGATCAGGAAATGTCAGATAGTAAAAACATTATAATTTTATCTCTTAATATTTTTAAAGCATAAACCATCAGATTTTTAATCTTAATTGTAAAGATTTAAAGATATCTACTAGTAAGCAAGAGGGTAATTTAAGGACCTATTGCTCATGCACTTACTAATTAGATGAGAAGACTCACGACGCAAGAAAGCTCTTTGGGAACCTTTTCCTACAGCCTCCTCCTCTTCCATAAGTCACCCCAAGTGGTTCGCTACGTTTGGTGACTTAGCAGTAAGCAACAAGATTTGTCCAGATCTTGGGGGTGGATGCGTCTACCGACCGCGGCAGGCCGGATCGGGAGAAACCTTAGGGGGCATACATTAATTACGTGAGCTCAAAAGGGGCGGGGGGGTCCAGCATAATCTCACGTTAGATACCTACTTGAAAATAATATACGAAGTGGCTCAAATTTATCTCACCAAGAGGGGGGGGGATCTAGATTGGAAAAAAACTGCTCACGTAATTAATGTATGCCCCCACGACCTCTCCAGAATATACGAACGATTATATATAATATACGAATACGAACTTCCTCTCCTTCCTTTCTCAAAGATGATATTCCCTTAGGGGAATAACTTTCCTCAGGACCTCCCGTGCGGAGCTAATGTACCTAATCAGTGTTCAAAAGTTCTTGCCAGTTGCCAGATATACATACACTAAAAGGCTCGACATATATACTTCGTTAAATCATAATGGTTCTGTAGAGAAATTAATCTGTATGCGTACTAAAAAGTACTAAAAACACAATCTATTGGGTTTGTAAGTTCATAAGCTCAAAATCAAACATTAAAAAACCTAAATACCAGAACCTTTATCGATAATTTCTGCACAGCGCTTAGCCAATAACAATGAAACTGGGGAAGGGAACATAGATTTCCCGCTTTGAAATTTTTCTTTTATTTCACGAACGGATTTCACGAATCGAGGAAAGTTTTGGTCTGATTATCCTAAATATTCCCAGCGAGAGCTCGTTCGATCATCGACGTTCGCAGCTATCTTTCTCAGGCGTCTTGTTTGAAAACGAAACAGATAGAAATCGCTGGAACGGTGACATCACTTACGATCTCTCACTGGGGCTTGTATACCTACCTATCTCCTAAAAGAAAATGTTTTGGTACGTTTATGTCAACGTTATATACCTACCAGTGGCGGTCGGCGACTTTTTGTAGAAGGGATGATGGAAAATTAATAAGTATGATACCTACTCTAAATAAATATACAAAAATGTATAATGGCCCACCAACAAGTTGCAATTGCTGACAAAAATAGTATAATTAGCTCTATAAATCATCCGTAATCGATAGATATTCAATGATGCAATACTTCCGCATCAGTTATTTAAACCAAATTGTCAAAAATATATCACCCATGTAAAAAATCCACTTGTCAATCCATCAATCCAATCTATTCGTGGTATGCGATTCTGTGCATTATACTCAAATGCGTTAAAGTCGTTTTTTATTTAATGGATGCTATCCTGGGATGCGTATTTCATACTCATAGACCGAGACAGACAGAAGTCAATGGGGGTGCGCGAAATTAGAATACTTCGTACCATTGTGGGTGCGAGACTGCGAGAGTTCCATAGCATCCAATACTGCCGCCGACAATGCGTATCGCGTCTTGTATGTGAAGCGGCCAGTCTCTGAGAACACATGCTGGTATGTTTAGGCGCTGTGTTAGACGATTCTTGTATGTCGAGAATGCATATATATTTCGAGCGTCTTTTCCGTTATGTTTAAGTCTCTGTTAGTAAATTAGTATCTGTTTACGGCTTTAAAAATTAATAAAAAGCTTGTGGTTGACTAGAACTTAGAGGATGCTCCGCATCCAAACCATGTATGGAGGGACCGCGCCTAAGTATTACCTACCCACCTAACAATTTATATTATACAACTAACCACATATACTCAATAAAACATTAGGTACATAGTTTTAGATGGCCAACATGTCGCCACTTCAAATTGACAAGAAATCTTTCGAGCTATTAAAATGAAGTGGTAAAAAAGCGCTCTCTCTTTGCCTTTATTATTTTTGTGAGCACCGCATGAATCCCAATCGTATGGAGACAATGAGATTATGGCATCCCCAATTAGGGTATATTATGAGGTTGAAGGTAGTGGGGATGGAAAGGAGGTGGAGAAGCTGGTCACTAAACATTTCGAGCAACGTTTCGATAATTGTTGGATGATTTTTATAGGGCCATTTTCGTGAGAAAATCACCTCAAGGACGCTTCGAATCTGAATGGTGGTCTTTAAACAGGATGATACTGAGAGTATCATCCAACCTGGAACGTTCAGCAAATACAGGTAGGTACTGTACTAGCCCAGACCCGTGAAAAATCACTCTGCAGAATAGTCCGAATTCTCGACAAATCAGTTCCAATTTTGAAAATGGCAATTATAATAATCTTCTATTCAAAATCGCTTATTAGAATTCTCCAAACAAACACAACTCATTTTTAAAATGGTGATATAAATGATGATCTAGAGTTCACCGAACCACAGTTACAGACACACAACCGAAATTATATTTTTAGTAATGTGAATGAATACCTCGTATTTTAAATGCGCAAATTGTGAAAGAACACAAATTAATCATGTAAAATTTAGAATCATATTAAGATTTAACCCCCCGTGACCTCCGGTTTCGTAGCCAAGGATCGTAACCACTTAACCACGGAGATTGTTATTTTTATCATATTTTGTATATTACGCAAGATGTATTTCTCTTTGAAAGCTCTGTGGGCGTATCAAATCTGGAGGAAAATACAAAATAAGGGCGAAGCGATTCAAATTAACCCGCGCCCTGGCCAAAATCGGGCTTCGTTCGAGTTTTCATTCCACAAAATATGCTTCAAACTAAGTAAGAGAGTTGGATGAAAATTTAATTTATATAGCTTATGAGTAGGGATGGTAAATAACTAAAAACGTAACCTTATCATGTGTAGGTATATCTAGCTATAAATTGGTACAGTAGGTACCTAATGAGTTTCCAACATCGCTTTAACCCGACTTTGCTGTGAAAACAGTGGATAAATTGATGTGACTTGTGATTTACACGGCCAAGAGTACCTATTATCTTCATTAATTTTAGGGTTATTATGGTATTTAGTGCTTCCTCCTTTTTTAACCGACGTCACATTGCAGTGTCCATCACATATTTATGCCTGGAGATGGACACAGAATGGCTCACCGATGTTTTGGCCAATGAAAGAGAAAGCGCAACACGACATAATAACCCAAAAATCAATCGGGATTTCTTACATACCCCCCATTTATTTATTTTTTTTACATGAGTTCCACACAGGAGGCCCTGAGGAAAATTATTTCCCTCAGGGCCTATGTCATCTTTGCGGATGCTGTGTGGAGGGGTTTTGGGGGAAAGGAAGGAGAGGAGAGTTCTGAGAAGGAAATGGGTTTAAGGGGTGGATAGGAATCTGGGGTTCAGTGTGTCCTGGCCATCCGCCTCCAATACCTAGACAAACCTCACCCCATGAACCCGGGCACCCCTGCTAAATCACCAAACGTAGCGAACCACTTGGGGTGACCTATGGCAGAGGTGTTGGTGATCCAATAAAGGTTCCCGGGGCGGCGGTACCCAATCCCGCCTCCCAAATTGTAACATTTGAAGTTTTTAAACTCTTAAAAAAATATACGTTATTTTTAAGATAATATGTAAACATTCCACATGCCGAAAGGCAAATTATGTGAAATTCCCTCGGTAGAAAAAAATCGCAAAGTATGCTCGAAAAATTATTATTTTCACGTCTGTTTCCATTATTTTAAAAGTTATATGTATGAAAAAATTCACAGTGTTTCTTTAAATGCTGTTTTAGACAGCCCCCAAGAGGTTTTTGCTCTATTTTACAATTTTCGCTTCAATTTTACCGTTTTAAATATTAGCGCACTCTCTCCAACATTCGTAATTACATATCTCTTCACGTTCTTCTTTTTGAGCGGGGATACGGCGCCAATCCGAGGGAGAAGTGGCGAAGGGGCCACGTTTTGAAGGATTTTGTTTGTCTTATTCATATGGTACGCCCATTGACTTTTTATAAAAATCTTAATTAATATTAAATATCATTAGGACGGATTGTTTCAAAAAATTTAAGCTATTCATCAAATTTTTGATGTTAAATTTCAAGTTCTGTGAAAGTTCTATTAAAGTGCCTTTTAAAAATCTCTGTAGGGTAGTGTCTTCATAAAACTGAAATAGTCTCAATAATAATAATAAAATCTTCACAGAATGTGAAGATTAACCTAAAAATGTAGATGAATTATTAATTTTTTTTAAAGATTAGTGTTTTGTTATGTGAAATTTAATCATGACTTTTTCAATTGGGCTATCATAAAAAATATAAAGCATGACTAAAAATTAGAACAAACTAAACATTATACCTATTACCTACCTCCAAACAAAGCAAACGTAGTTAATTAATAGGTAGGCAGGTACCTACCAGTGGCGGTCCGTGAGTTTTCGGTGAGCTAGAGTGCTAATATTAAAAAATAAAACGTCATTTGTATCGTTATAGCTGAAAACATTTATTTTTTCAAAATATCAACTTTTTGTATAACTGGATGTATATTCAAATGTGGATGCGGCGCATCCCCAAACTGAAAGAATCCTGAAAATCTTGAAAAAAATAATTAAATTCTTTTTTTAGCTACAACAACGTCTATAACGTCATATTTTTCAATCTTAGCACTCTAGCTCACTGAAAACTCACGAACCGCCACTGGTAGGTACGTAGGTAGGGACCTGAAATAGCCTTTGATATACCTAAATATATCGCCTTTTGACACATGCGAGTTACGAACTCCTTCCTCCTACGCGTTAATTAATATTTTAATTATTAGTTTTATGAACCTTTACGACTTCCCACACGAATAAATAATCTAACTTCCAGGTAAGCCAATCCAATTAACTTCCACATAGGCGGTGGAATTACGGTCACTTTTGTTTTACTGCCGCGTCAATTATTGTTCAAATATCAAATCATTGTTGGTGATGCAATGGGAACTTCGATTTAATAATAATGCATAATTTCCTAAATAGGTAATAGGTATTATATTTCCGAGTCATCCTAAGAAACGGGGTATTTATTTTAACAGTTTTTTTTTGTTCATATGAAGCGGATACTTTGTGATGTGACATTATTAATTTAAAATAAAACAATAACTTTGTAAACACCACTTTTATTTTTATACTTTATGCCGACTGGGTTTCGCTACAACCGTAGCTTCATCAGGGCAGTATAATATATTATACTGCCCTGATGAAGATACTCTACTAACATTAGGTTACATGTGTGTTATAATATATAATTTACCAAAAATGGGCTGGACTCGTCAAGTGGAGGAGTTGGATAATTTAGAGGCACTTGAACTTATGAAAGCCATAAACACTAATAGTGAGGTAGTTAATAATCAACTAAATTTAAATAAAAGTCCCATACTAAGATTGTTCCCTAATGATAAAGAACATGTCCGTTCCCTTCCCAATTCTCCATCTATGCCTCCTTCCTCCTCCTCCACTTGACGAGTCCAGCCCATTTTTGGTAAATTATATATTATAACACACATGTAACCTAATGTTAGTAGAGTATTATACGGTTGTAAGTGTAAGTGGTGTTTACAAAGTTATTGTTTTATTTTAAATTATTTTAACAGTGTTTATTTACTTGAAGAAACCAAATTAGCAGTCTTTCAACGCAAAATCAAACTATTGTCTAGATTTCCGATCTTTGCTAGAAGATTTACAATAGGCAGAGGGAAAACTTTTTGAAGTGAAAACTTCTTTAGCACCGTTGTCATTTGAAACTCGATGAAACGGAAGCGAGCGATACTAAAAAGCGACAAAAACATGCATTTATAAAATTTTGCCTGGTAGAAAATAAGATAGCAATAAAATATTTATGTATTTCACGGGTACTCGGTTCCAATATAATACGATAAATCCAAGCTCCCACGCAAGTCTCCTTTGGTCTAGTGCAGTGGTTCCAAAACTATTTTGGCCTCACGGACCCCGGGGCGGATAGGACAACGGAGGGGGCGGAATGGGATAGGGTGGGACGGCAAATTTACCACAACGGAGGGGGCGAAATGGGACATGGAGTGGAACGGGGGGTACGTCCTATCATATCCCGTTCCACCCCATATCCCATTTCGCCCCCTCCGCTGTGGTAAATTTGCCGCCCCACCCCACCCCATTAAGCTCCTCCCCCGACAAAACTTCCATATGAATAAAAAAATGTATCAAAACCTTGCCGCGGACCCTCTGATGTAGTTCAGGGTCCCCCAAATCAATTTTTATTTTCCACGGACCCCCTGAATGATCCTGGGGACGCCTAGGGGTCCGTACGGGCCACTTTGGGAACCACGGTCTAGTGGTATAAAGTGCCTGACGTTCCACGGCCGGGTATTCAGTGCACTAAGGATCGAATCTTACGAAATATATAGGTATTTATTTTTGTAAAATCAATATCCAATCTTCGAACCACTCCAAAATGAACAGGCAAATAAAACACAAAAGAAATTGACATCTAGCGACTCAGAAGAAGAAAACACAAAAACTAATAAGATGACCAAATGTTTAGGAAAAGGTGCACTGGAATTCGACGACAAAAATATGGAAAAATCATCCTTCATACTGGTAAAAAAAAGTGCTCCGTAGTTTCCCCACTCTTGTCTACTTAAGTTTCTGAAGGTAGAATTGCAACACAGTGTTTATTTTTAAAGGGGGGGTTCGTATAATATCGGACAACGCATAGTATCGGACAAGCCTTTTATCGGACAAGCCTTATATCGGACAAGCCTTATTATTGTCCCAAAGAAAAAGTACGTTTGCAGCCTAGCCTCCAAACGTTGTTTTCCGAAATTATATAGTAATTTTATTATTTAAAAATGGTTAAAATTGGTATGGGTCAAGCTGACAATTTGCCAAGAATAGATTCATGATGAGATGATAGTTTCATTTCTTGGAACAACAAAAAATCTTTTTTTTATTTTTGCATAAAGAAACTACAAACTATATAACATCTTTAGTTATATTATTTACGACCTCTAACCCGACGGTAGTTAATGAAACAAAACCCAGAGTTTGATCCCTGTTAGATTTTTGACATAGGTATATTTTCACGTTTCTTTTATATACGACTTTTTTTTCCATTTACTTATTTTTTCGCGTCCATAAAAATATCTCACGTCCTTCCGGTTTATAAAAAAATGGTCTGATTTCGAGGATTGAATTATTTTTAAATCGCCATGGTTTCAAAAATATGATTTTTTTTTTTTGAATATATACAAAATGTCTTAAATTTTTTGCCTGAATCGAAAAAAATATGTAATGCAAGTGGCTTCGGTATATCTACATAAAATATTATGTATTAACGTAAGTTTACACGATTTAATAATTTATGATCGACGGCACTGAATTTACACTATATCTAAATATTAGGTACCTACATATAAAATGTACCTAAATATTCAGAAAAAGGAATCCAGAATGCTGTACCATAAATTCAGTATTTCCGTAATCTGAATCTGATATCAAAATAAAATATAATATAATTTCCTTGAGTATATTCCTTTGTCTATCTACAAATATTGTGTGTGTGGTGTGTAGGCAGTACCGGATTATCCCTAAGGCAGAGTAGGCAACTGCCTAGGGGCCCCGCATCGGCTAGGGGCCCCGCGTCCCGAGACAAAATGACTTGCTTCAATTAGTGAGCAACGAAGTTTCGGAAAAAGGCAGCTATCAAGATATTTTAATTTATTTTTATTAGGAACATTTACAGGTTAATAACATTAGGTACACATATTAAAGAAAACAACAAATTATAATAATTTGGTTATAACCCAATAAATAACTAATGTTCACATCATGCACAAATAATAAATAAAAAGTCCACAATTAAAACAAAAAAGTATATAAAAGTAGTTGTATTTTACTTTTCTTTCCTTCTATTTGTTGCAACATTACTTAGTGTCTGAAGTGATTGAAGCCCGTCAGAAGCCCGGGGCGGAAAAGTTGAATGACCCCCCCCCCCCCCCCCCCCCCCCTTAGTAAAGTTGATGTAATTTTACAAGTTTTTTTATTCAGTTCAAACGGGCCTCTGACTCTGGGGGGCTCTCATCTTCCCTTGATCAAATTCTAAACAAGGCTTAAGGACACTGCAAAAAAATTGTTATTTTGAATTAATTTCTGAAAGATGCATTTGTTAATAATGCTCTCACCTTTTGAGGAATACCACCACTACCTTCGTTAGTTTTGCTCCGATTTACTTGAAATTTTGACACAATACTCAATACACAGTTTTAAAACCTTACCCTCCCCCCTTAAAGCCTTGATAAGGATTTGATCAAGGGAACAAGGAGGCCTTCAACCCCCCCCCCCCCCCCCCCCCCCCCCCCTCCCCACAGTCCACCATTGGTAAAGGGGCCCCGAGGCGTGCATTGCCTAGGGGCCCCGACATGGTTAATCCGGCCCTGTGTGTAGGTGTTATCATTGAACATTTGAATGAATAGCTTCGAATAGTAAGTATAGACGCCCATGTTTTACATGTCTTTTTGCAGATAAATCTATTTTAACTGACACATAGGGTATCGGATTTCATTATTTTATAAATGTATTGTTTTATTTCGCTTATCTATAATATAAAAATGAATCGCTAAATGTGTTGGTAAGCGCAAATCTCGAGATCGGCTGAACCGATTTCGCTAATTATTTTTTTAGAATATTCCTTGAAGTGCGAGGATGGTTCTTACGGAGAGAAAAATTAAGAAAATTGCGCCGAAAATTGGATAATTTCAGAAAACATGAGCATGTTTGACAGTTCGCGTATTTGAGAATGACATTTTGCAAAACGTTGATTGTTCAATCAGGATTCTATTTTTGAAAATCTTTATTAAATTTATTTAAAGTAGGTACTCCCCTAATAGCTTAAATGGAATCAAGAATTTTAGATATTTTAAATAGGTACCAAATTTAATATACATGAAAAATGGAAATTTGAATAAACATTGTAAAAGGTGGCACATGGGCTGTTTAATAACTGAATGTACTGGAACGCGGGAGGAGGGTTGACGGGACGAGGGAGCGGGAAAGGGAAAAGGGAAGGCGGGGAAGGGGACGTGTGAGGGGGGAGGGGGGTTCGTGGGACGGGGGAAGGGGGGGGAGTGAAGTGGGAAGAGGGAAGGTGGAGGTGACGGAGTGGGAACGCGAGAGGGTAAGAGGACGCAGGAGAAGAAGGGGAGGCGGAAGGGGAACGGGAAGAACGGGAAAGGACACTCAGGGAGAAACAATTTCTTTATTAAATGGCATAGCAACGCATGCCGGGACCAGCTAGTCTTATATATAAAAATGAATCGCTAAATGTGTTGCTAAGCGCAAATCTCGAGAGCAGCTGAACCGATTTCGCTAATTCTTTTCTTAGAATATTCCTTGAAGTACGAGGATGGTTCATACGCAGAGAAAAATTAAGAAAATTGCGCAGAAAATTGGATAATTTCAGAAAACCTAACGACTATCGCACGTTTGACAGTTCGCGTGTTTGAGAATGACGCTTTGCAATGATTGTTAAATCAGGATTCTATTTTTGAAAATCTTTAAGTTGATAAATTTATTTAAAGTAGGTACTCCCATAATAGTTTGAATCGAATCAAGAATTTTAGATATTTTAAATAGGTACCTATGTTAGGTACCAAATTTAATATACATGAAAAATGGAAATTTGAGTAAAAATTGTAAAAGGAGGCACGCGGACTGTTTAAAAACTGAATGTACTGGGATTGAATATATGGAACGCGGGAGGAGGGTTGGCGGGACGAGGGAGCGGGAAAAGGAAGAGGGAAGGCGGGGAAGGTGGAAGGGGAACGCGGGAAGGGAAGGGGACGTTTGAGGGGGGAGGGGGGAGGGGATCTCGGGAGGGGGGTTCGCGGGACGGGGGAAGGGGTAGGGAGTGGAGTGGGGAGAGGGAAGGTGGAGGTGACGGAGTGGGAACGCGAGAGGGGAAGAGGACGCAGGAGAAGAAGGGGAGGCGGAAGGGGAACGGGTCGAATGGGAAAGGACACTCAGGGAGAAACAATTTCTTTATTAAATGGCATAGCAACGCATGCCGGGACCAGCTAGTTTAATATAAAGCTAGTGTCGACCCGTGAAATATCGCGGGATATTATAATCGTAGGATTTGTGAAGCCGTAAGTATTTATAAAATATTTGCCTCAGGATCATCTTCATCATTAGGTATCCTATCAAAAATATAGAAAGACGATCAAGGACGATTAAGGGACGACAAGAAACATCACATTATATTTTGTGTTCGTCTTTATTTTTTGTTTTACGGAATAAGGTCCCTGATACTCAATAGACTTTCCAACTTAGCTTAACAATTTGGGAGGCCGGTATGGGTACCGCCGCTCCGGGAACCATTTAATGGATAACCAACACTTTTTCCATAGGTCACCCCAAGTGGTTTGCTACGTTTGGTGACTTAGCAGTGGTGCCGAGTTTATGGAATTAGGCTTGTCCCGGTCTTGGCGGCGGATGCGTCTGTCCACCTGCTGCGTGGCGGGCCGGATCAAGATAGATTGGTTGAGGGAGGGCTTTTGACCTTTCCAGCCGGACTCTCTCGACCCATCGCCTTGCACTGCAGTTGGAGGGATGGATTCCGCCGTCCGTTCGTTCGCCAATACGTCCGTCACTCCTGGTCACACTGACTTCCAGATTCCTACCCACACCCTTATACCTTTTTCCTTTCCAGGACATCCTATCCTTCCATTCCTTAAAAAAAACCCTCCACACAGCATCCTCTGAGATGACAGAGGCCCTGAGATCCTCAGTGCCTCCTGTGTGGAGCTAATGTAAAAAAAATGGTCTTCTTCCACGCTATCATAATCAATTTGTGAGCTGTCCCGCGAACCACTTACTAGATAATCAACTCCTCTGCCATAGATCATCCCATGTGGTTCGCTACGTTTGGTGACTTAGCAAGGGTGCCCGGAATCACGGGCTGAGGTTTTTCCGGTCTTGGCGACGAATGTGTCTGTCCACCAACTGCGTGGCAGGCCCGTTCGGGGAAAGACTTGTTGAGGGAGACCATTTGATCTCCCCACCTAAAATGTTATAATTAAAATGATTGTTTTTATGTTCGTACTAAATATGACTCTTCTTTAATATGGTTCTTAACATCCTACGCGACGAGCTTGTGTATAATCACTACAGAATAATGCGAATAAGGGTTAATAAACTCGATATGTTTCCAATTGCTTTGCGGTCGAAACGCTAACTTCTTGATTTTATTATCGGTTTCTTCTTAGCTGACTGAATTTACGGATCGGTTCGCCGTGCATCACAAATTTAATGGGAACTGCGTTTTGTTTTGGTCCGGTCGAATACGAAACCACCTTGTACCTTCATTCATCTGCAAATACGGGTAAGACGTTTTTGTGTGCACCGCAACACGCATTGACGACCGTAAACCCGCCAGCTACATGTTACATTCTCGCATAAAATTCGGCCCAAGCAAATGAACCACTGACGTTTGACGACATATTGGTGTTTTCGCGGTTAGGTTAGCTGTTGCTGCGTATCAACTCACAACATATCGAGCTGGACGTGACCGGACTGCAAATGGCTGATTGTGAAACGTCCTACATTCATTTTCATTTACGTAGTTACCTACCAAAGGTACTAACGTTGTGGCTTATCAGTAACTAATACGCTGCTGGAATTCGAAAACGTGTTGCATAAAGTACCTACCTCTGTGTATTTGTATCAAATAGATTATTAATTTTTAAATTTTCGTTTCATCATAGTTATTTAGTGCAATTCCAGTATTCCACATTACTTGGGATATATATGTAAAAGAAATATATTCCCTTTAAATTTGAATCCTATATTGTCAGTTAGAATGCAATCACCAGTTGTCATTTGTTTTGTTATTCTATTATTTGATTGTAAAATATGAGATTTTGTAAGAAGAAACCATTCGAAGGAAAGTGATATAAATAAACATAAATGTCGTTTCTTTGTTAAAAAACTTTGCAACACAAGTGTTTTATTTATAAATTAATAGAAAGGAATTAAACCTCACAACTTATTATAAAACGTCATTTTTCGTTTTAAACCAAAAATGGAGAATCTTCAATTTGAATTTATACTATTACCTGGAGGCGATGGCAGGTTAAATATTATTAGCATTACAAAAATAGTCACAAGTGATGAAAAAGTGTTTACAATACCAGAAATGCTACAATCCGCGGGTAAAGTTCGGTTTATGGGCGAAATTCCTAAAAAATAAAACTAGTTATTTTTATACTAATTTGGGGCCGGGGAATCCGAATCTGAAAGAATTAGGCGGCGACAAGCAATATTAACTGAATTAAACGACTTTAAAATTTTCTATACACACACACATGAAAATAATCATTTCGGAAGTATTTTGACACACGTAGTACAAAGATCATAGAAAAACAAGATAACATAGATGTTTTTACCACACAAAATTAAGTGTTGCCATTAAGCAGTAATATTGATAAGGTAAAATAACATGTTTATATTTTAAGTACTTATTTTTTATAAATTATAAATTTTACTCACTTTTGTATCACAAACCATGTTACATAAACCCGGCGTAGCTGCTAAACTACTTGAAAACAGGGATGTTTTTTTGCCGCGACGCGAGCAGGCGGTATAAAGGGGCACAAACCATGTTACACAAACCTAGCGTAGCCGTTAAACTACTCGAAAACAGGGATGTTTTTTTGCCGTGACGCGAGCAGGCGGTATAAAGGGGCACAAACCATGTTACACAAACCTAGCGTAGCCGCTAAACTACTCGAAAACAGGGATGTTTTCTTGCCGTGACGCGAGCAGGCGGTACAAAGGGGCACAAACCATGTTACACAAACCTAGCGTAGCCGCTAAACTACTTGAAAACAGGGATGTTTTTTTGCCGTGACGCGAGCAGGCGGTATAAAGGGGCACAAACCATGTTACACAAACCTAGCGTTAGGTTAGGTTAGGTTACGGATTTTTAAGACTACGAATTTTCATACTTTTGGTTTAAGAATACGGCCGTTGAGATAGTCGTAATTCATCAGGTTAATATGTTATGTGAGGAATTATCGTGTCGGAAATTATTGATATAGGGATAAATATTTTTGAGAGCTGGTAACACTGCCGGCACATGTTTTTGTATATTCCTTGTTTTTCTATGATCTTTGTACTACGTGTGTCAAAATAATTCCGAAATGATTATTTTCATGTGTGTGTGTATAGAAAATTTTAAAGTCGTGTAATTCAGTTAATATTGCTTGCCGCCGCCTAATTCTTTCAGATTCGGATTCCCCGACCCCAAATTAGTATAAAAATAACTAGTTTTATTTTTTAGGAATTTCGCCCATAAACCGAACTTTTTCCCAATCCGCCAGCCATCACGAGAAGATAATGAAAATGAAAAGTGGTGCTTTTGGAAAAATAAAAAATAGTTGAAAAAAAGATACCAGGTTAGAAGAGTCTGGTTAGCCATGACAGAAGAACTAAAAAAACATATGTAGATGAAGATGAAAGCTACAGTTCGGAGACCAATACCTCGAAGAAATGGAAGAAAAAAGTTTACAGGTACATCAAAAAGAAGATGCAATAGGAAAATTGATTGAAAAGTTAATGGAAGATAAGCAACAGAGCTTAAAAAACATTGCTGAGAAGTTTGCCATAGAAAAATTCTGTACTAAAAATACTTATGCAAGCCAGTGGATAGAAGTGTTTGAAAAAGAATGGGGTAAAGTTCGGTTTAGGGGCGGCGTTCCTAGATAATAAAACTAGTTATTTTTATACTAACTATGGGCCAGAAAATCCGAATCTGAAAGAATTAGGCGTCGGCAAGCAATATTAACTGAATTACACGACTTTAAAAATTTCTATACACACACAGGAAAACAAGCCATTTTGAACGTATTCTGACACTACAAGTCATAGAAAAACAAGAAAGATGTTACACCACATAAAATTAAGTGTTGCCATTAAGCAATAATATCAATAACGCAAAACTTTCCGACACGATACTTCCTCACATGATAATTCATCACATAACACATTAACCTGATGAATTATGACTATCTCAACGGCCGTATTCTTAGACCAAAAGTATGAAAATTCGTAGTCTTAAGAAGTTGTGAATCCCAGTTTTCAAGTAGTTTAGCGGCTACGCTAGGTTTGTGTAACATGGTTTGTGCCCCTTTATACCGCCTGCTCGCGTCAAGGCAAGAAAACATCCCAGTTTTCAAGTAGTTTAGCGGCTACGCTAGGGCATCAATGTAAATATCATCGGTATCTAAAAGCCATTGACTAAGATTGTGTTTGATTTTAGCAGTACAAATGGTATTATTTTGTAAAAATTTTGTCAGTAGTTTACTAAATATTTTGGGTACAATATGGTTTAGGGTTCTTTAACTTTGTTTCCATTTATTACATATTTGGTACATTTCGAAACCACCAATTCATCGTTTTGAGTGAATCTTGTATTATGTTACCCAAAGAATCAGACAATATAATATGTTGACCTGCAAAATTATACAATCATATTTCTATGACGTTCAGAGCTTTGTACATTAATTAATGTTACTTCTGTATGCATTGGTGTACTTATGGATTAACAATCATTTTGAAATGTAGTTTTGTAACGTTTGTACGTAAGTTATATTAATTTTACAGGAATGTCCCCAAGTAGTAATTCCATGTGGGATAATGGATTCTCGGACATCTGACATTTTATTTCATAAATCCTACTTACCATATATCCTGCAGACGTTTACAAACATTACTAATGTGTACATCCCATTTCATAAATCAGTCAAAAATTATACCCAAATACAAATATTTTTTTGACCAAATCAACAGATCCGAATAAATGGGGCTGTGCAAAATTTTTATGCATGCAGTCAACTGTGTGTGAGTATGGTGAAAGCATTATGTCATATATGGTGCGTGGAGACCTTACGTACATAATCTTAATTTTTTTGGCATTTAATATGTGGCTTGCATCATGAGACCATTTCAGTAAAGCTATAAAATCATGCTGCATATGGTTCAAAGCAGTAATCAGGTCTTCGTGTGACATTACTAGTTTCTCATCGTTTGCATACACAAACGAATGGAAACAACTTACTCATATACATTATATGAAGTCTGTTTGCCCTAAAATTATCGCCAGTGAGATCTGTTGAGATATACTCACTCATAATTTGCAAATATTTTTTATAAATTTTTACTCTACCTATTTTACTCGGGGGATCGGTAAGAAAAAAAACATGAATAGAACGTCCTCAAGAATCTAGCATCTGTGAATTCACTCACTATGATTTGTGTACGCATCCTAGAAGATTTTTACAATTTTTGAGGACATCCTAAATAATTTGGGTAGCGGGTACCGCCGCCCTGGGAACCATTTATATAACTCTACCATAGGTCACCCCAAGCGGCTCGGTGCGATTTCTCGGTGACTTAGCAGGGGGGCCGGGTTCACGGGGTGGGGTTTGACTAAATCTTAGTGGCGGATGCGTCTGCCTACTTGGTGGAGACACATCGCCTTTCAGGGGAGGGATGGATTCATACGTCCGTCACTCTTGGACCCACTGACCACCTGGTGCCTATTATCTCTTTTTTTATGTTACCTATTTCAGAAGAATTATTCCACGGGCTGCTACTTCTATTTATCTTTTGTATAATGTTAATGTAAGTACTTGTATACTGCTTACTAATCCCGTATGCATGGACATGAAGGTTATAACGCCGTTGGGAAAGTGATGGGGTCCCCTTCAATAGTGCCTACCTTAGTAAGGTATGATGACCTTTTTCCTTCGCTGAACTTCCCCACCTTCCTTTGCTTAAATACCCTCCACACAGCATCCCCAAAGATGACATAGACCCTGAAGGAAATTATTTTCTTCGGGCCTCCGAAGATAGAACCGAAAGGTTTTTTATTATCTCGCAATAGTAGACGTGCGTCGTCTCGTGTCGTTGGTAAAAAGTATCTACATATAATCGAAGTAGGTAAATTGAAATTTAATATAATAACTAATAACCTACATAACTTCGCCTTGGTTCTTAATTGTCCAAACGACCATTTTAGTTTTTGTTCAATCTCCACTTTAAAATAAAAAATAAAGTTTAAAAAATGATAGGTAATCACTTAACGAAGAATTATTTAAACTAATTTTCCTTTACGGAAATAGTTTTTATAATGTTTCATTGAAATAATGAAAGAAAACTTTCTCCTCCTGTAAAATTTTCTAATGGTCGTTTAGACAATTAAGAACTAAGGCGACTATAACATGACAACACATTTGCACACATGTACAAAAGCTTAGGTAATTAAAATTAGCTAATTGCACTATTTCAAACGAATGTTTTCTGAACAATTTAATGATGGTGTTTTCAAAATTACAATATTGTATCGTAAAATAATCGCCGAATCGACTTCATTGCCCCAATATGGTCGCCAGGAGCCACCTATTGAGTTTTGTATTAAAATATGTGGGAAATTAATTTGTTACCGGGGCGTTTATCAAATAACAATAATTCTCAGTCAATTGTGCGTTCGTCGGCGCCAGGAGGTCGTAAGTACCGGGGATTTAACGGGCCAGGGGGACACTCTGGTTCCGAGTCAGCGGCTAATGACCGTTCGGGCCTTTTCGAAGCGGTTCGGGTGGGCTCGTTTATAAACACCGGATTGAAGGGACAGGCGAGGGCGGCACGTAGAAAAACATTTTTATTTAATAATAATATTTTTATAATTTATTTTTGTAAAAAATCACAACAATTCCGTCTGTACACATATTACTCTTTAGGCTCTACCTTGCAGTTAGAGAAAAATACTCACCTGGCAAGTAAGTTTTAAAAATGCAGACAAATTAAACTCAATCGAAAATCTGGAAACAGAAAAATCAGAAAAGACATTGGCACCTCTGGGACTCTCCCAACTAAGCTAAGGTGTCCCTATCAGATTCGGTCATTTTTAACTGTATCATACTTCGATTAAGAACTACCAACATTAACCTCATTTTCACAACGCATATTTTACTGGCTGCTGTCTTTAAGTATGATTGCAAGATTCAAACCTGAGATTCATTTAATTAAATATTACAATTTGAGGCTTTACAGTTAAAATAATAGTTACGATAATAATTCAATAATTTGTGCTGCGCCGTTTTTGCAATAAATCAACTCAAGAATTATAATAGAAAATTATTTAACGACGTTTGAATCGCATCTCTTTTACTGCGGTGCAAGACGGTAGGTCGATAGCAGAATTTCTCCAGCAAGCTGATAGTCAGGCTGGAAAGGTCCAAAGGTCTCCCTCAACCAGTGCCTCCCGATCCGGCCTGCAACGCAGTTGGTGGATAGACGTATCTGCCGCCATGACCCGGAAAAACCCTAGTCCATGAGCCCGGGCACCCTGCTAAGTCACTCCCCTAAATGTAGCTAACCACATGGGGACGTATGGCAGAGGTGTTATTCAATAAATGGTACCCTACGTCTACGTCTACGTACTTCTAAGCGTCCAAATTTTTTTTTTAAATCTTGAAGTCTGTTGTGGATAAATCTTGCTTATCTTTTTGTTATTATTTGCAATATTTTATTATTTACTCCATTACATAATTTTATATAATTTAGCTAGCATTCTCTCACCCAACACTAGGCATTGTCTCTAAAGTATCTATTACGTTTGTTCGTACAATATCTTAGTAATTTCGTCTGGGATGAGAATGGTTCTTAATCTTAACTAGTGAAAATAGAAATAAATAATGATCATAATATTATTATTCCGACACATAGGTACACACGCATTCACGTAGGCAGACAAATACAATCAAGCATTTTCACATGTCGTTTATTTTCATCTTTACTTTAGGACCTTCCAAACCATTTGTTAAAACAGTCGCATAATAATTAAACTTCTTAGTAAATACTTAAATTCATTATAAAAAATATTATTAATATATTTTTGACAATAATAATTCAATTTAAAATAATAATAATTCGCATGCATTACGTCGGTTGTTATTCAGTTTTATTTTTGATATTTTACTTTTATTTGTTTTCTTCTTATCTCTTAGCCACAAAATTGGCACACTGTGTCGGTTACTTACATCTTTCGTTTATTTTGTTTTGCTAGCATCTTTTATGTAATGTTTAATTTTTTATTTGTGCTGTAAATGATTAATAGTTTTCAAAAAATACACATATAATAATTACCTAATTATTACTATGTATATTTTTACGTTTGTAATGTTTTTAACCTTTTAATCGCAATAAATTTAAAAATAAATAAAATCGTTCCCCAGCATGCATTAATCCTTGTCATTATTTATTTTTTTCATTAGCTCCACCCAGTAGGCCCCTGGAGTAATAATTCGCCTCAGGGCCTACGTCATCTTCGGGGATGCTGTGTGGAGGGTGTTTTTCGGAAAGGAAGTAAGGGGAGTTCTGAGAAAGAAAATGATAGGAGGAGTGGAAGGGAATCTGAAGGTCGGTGTATTCAGGAGTGGCGGACGTATGAATCCATCCCTCCTCCCAATGCGAGGTGATGTTCCGAAAGAGTCCTGCTGGAGAGGTCCAAAGGCCTTTCTCGAACATGGCGGGTGCGACTTCCGCCAAGACTCGGACAGACCTTACCCCACGAACCCGGGCACTCTTGCTAAGTCACCAGACGTAGCGAACCACTTGGAGGGACCCATGACAAAGGTGTCGGTTATCCAATAAATGGTTCCCGGGACGGCGGTTGCCATACCCTCATCTAAAATTGAAACCGTGTAACTGTTAACCACTCATTTTATTTATGCGTTACCTAATGTCCTAAAACTACCAGAATCAAACAAAAAAATATTGGCAAAGGCTCTAAAAGGATATTTTCTCAGCAACTTTATTAACCAGTGACGAATTTAGCGATCTTCCTTTGTAACTCTTGTATATTCTTCAATTACCTGTATCAAGTGTGTCTAGTCCATTTAAAAATCTATGTATTGTTCATTGATTTCCGTGTTCTTATGTAAAAATAATTTTCTTTTAGATGTATAATGTTGTCCTTCCCGAAATGAGTTTTATTAAACTCATTGGGAGTAATGTATTATAAGTTTTATGTAATAATTTTGTAATATATTATCCCTCATAAATAAATAAATATGTACCCACTCTTTGTTTCTAAAATAATAAAAGAATTATAAAAAGAATGAAAGTGTGTTAAATTTTTCAAGTAAAACTTCTTTACGAACACTTGACTTGGGGAGTAAGTTTGTGAATGCGTGACGTGAGCGTTATGAAAAATGTGATCGGGCGGGGCGAACGGTCGGGCGAGGCGAACGTAAGTTGAGTGGGTTATATAAGTTAGTGAAGTTTTACTTCAGTCATGTGGTCTAAAGTACACTCGTGTTTTTTTTAATGATCTACTTGACGTGAATATTTTTATCGCGACGACATTTCAAAAGCATCTAAAACGCATGCACTTCTCCAGTAACTTTTCCAATTTAAATTAATAATTAAAAAATGTAATATTTTCTCCATAATATTATATTCCCACTCTACGCCGTTTGCTTATTGAGGGTTCCCCTCCCTCTGCCGCACGTCCCCGGATCGGAGACCGGAAAGGTTGTCAGCCCGCCAAGCAAGTATCGTATTCCCCGCGCACAGCATGAACAACCATCTCCCCCGTTAACTTCACACTTCATGGGCCCGCAAGAGGCATTCAACTTATTTTCGTTTTGTAGGTTGGTAATCCACTGACGTTCCAATTTCAAAGAAGTAACAGCCTAACCGACACCGAGTGCCAAATACGAAACGTCGTATCGACTGCGTTATTCTTTGTAAATATGACGTTTTGAAATTGTGGTTAGATCAAATTGGATTCTGAACGTTACGCTCCGGATAATTTGAGTTAGTACTTTTTTATCCGCGTTCAAAAGGTAGTAAGTGCTAGTATTTGATTATGAAAACACCGTAAGTCGCTTGGAGTGCTATGAAGTTTCTGGCGTTTTAGATTTCGCCGCGTTTTTTTTTAAGCGCTCGGCATTTGTTTTGTTCTAAAGTAAAAGAATTATTTGAGCTGCTGTAGAAACTTATACCGCGTAAGTACAATGACACTCGGGGTGACAAGGAAAGACACGTTCAGAGTCGTTAAATTGAGAAAGAAACACATTCGCGGTGTTTTTATTATTCAGGAATATGTTTTTTCTCTGCGCTTCTTGGAAATGAGATAAGCTTTGCAAAAGCGCCGATAAATAATCTTGTTTGGCAAACGCGTTTGAAAACAGAAAATTCTCAGAATGTTGACAATTTAGTGCAAAAATTAAATAAACATTTTTTAATTATTATTTTTAATTGTTAAATTGACGTTTTTAGAACAAGATTTTTATGTATAGCACAAAAGGTAACAATTTTTATAAGCAATAATTATCAGCCTGAAACACTCATCCACATTGAAAAATATTCCGAGAAAAGATACATGACGCCAACGGGACTTGAACCCGTGCCCTTCTGATTGCCGGTCAGCTGCTCTCCCAATTGAGCTATGGCGGCTTATCTTATACCCGCCAAATGATTCAATACATACTAGTATTTCCCCAATAAATAGTATTTCCCCAATAAATGAAGACATAATTTGTCTCGACTAAAGTTGGTTGTTTTCAGGTGGAAAAAATTATAATAAGCAGTAATTGTTGAATGAAACACTAGTATATATTGAATCATTTGGCGGGTATAAGATAAGCCGCCATAGCTCAATTGGGAGAGCAGCTGACCGGCAATCAGAAGGGCACGGGTTCAAGTCCCGTTGGCGTCATATATCTTTTCTCGGAAGATTTTTCAATGTGGATGAGTGTTTCAGGCTGATAATTATTGCTTATAATAATTGTTAAACATTTTTTATTTTTAAATTATCAGTTGCATATAAAACATTCAAAATTCTTTGTTGCATCATGTGGGGCTATGAATAAAAGCTTACCCAATAAGCGTTGTTGGTATTAGGTATGGCTTTAATTGAACCGCAGTAAGTTGAGTGTAAATAGTCTTATCTAATGATAGCCAACCCCTTGATATGTGACCTAGCCGACTTAGAAATTGGAAAACTATACGAAATTATAAAGTGGCATTTCAACATCCCATTGAAAATCTATTAAAATTTGTTTAAAATAGCCCATAACTAATGTGACCAAACGTCCCGTTTTCACCGGGACAGTCCCGTTTTTAGGCAACATGTCCCGGTGTCCCCGAATCCAGCTTCGGGACGCCAAAATGGCCCGTTTTCGAAAAGAAAGAAACTTGCAATAGAATTATTTTAAATATAAAAAAGCGGCCAAATAAGAATCCTGGCGGTAGAATCTAGTACTAGAAGATGAAGACGTGGATAGTATTTTCAATGCTCTTATGCATAAAAACTCATAATACATCTTATCATAGATATTTGTTTTTATAGTTTTTTATGACTTGATTCTAAGTTGCCATGTACCGCCGCGCCGCCCCTGGTACCATTTATTGGATAACCAACACTTCTACCATAGATCAATCCAAGTGGTTCGCTACGTTTGGTGACTTAGCAGGGGTGCCCGGGTTCATGGGGTGAGGTTTGTCCGGGTCTTGGCGGCGGATGGGTCCAACCAGCTACAAGGCAGGTCCGATCAGGAGAGAATGGTTTAGAGAGTCTCCTCGACAACATCGACTTGCACCGCAGTGGGAGGAGTGGAATCATCACACTGACCATCAGATTTCTACCCACCCCTCGTACCCTTTTCCTTCACAGAACTTCCTCCCCTACCTTTCCTAAAAAGATCCTCCATACAGCATCCCCAAAGATGACACAGGCCCTGAGGGGAATTATTTTCCTCAGGGCCTCCTGTGTGCAGCTATTGCAAAAAAAAATGTAAATGTTCAATTTACATTTTTGACATAGCTATGTCACTATTAGCGCCAGCAATAGTGACATGCTATCCATGCCTAGCAAGGATATTCCAGGCGTACTTTCAGTAGCGGCGACAGTTGGCATCTACGGTAGAATCCGGATATAACGACCCTCGTACCGGCGATACTTAGTCGTACTAACCGGACGACGCACAAAACGGACGGATTTAAGCATGTTTTTATTATGATACATATTAATGTTATTGTAATTATTGTTATGAAATTTGTATGTAATATGATAAATAAATTTCTTTTTAGGTAAATAAAACATTTAATTCAATTTATAACTTTAATGGTACCTACCTACTTAAACATTCCACATAACAAACATACATAATGTACCTACTGTAATTCGAAAAGATACAATGTTCCTACATTGTATGCAAGTAAATATGTAGTTACTACAAATTCTACAAAAGTGTCTATAGTGACACATTGCCTAGTGTGCGCCCAACTCAATGTAATATTTTCTTTTTACTGGCGGCAACAATTGCTTATTTTCATCAATTGATTTGATGAAAAGAAGCAATAGGCCACTTGCATTGACTTCATAACTACTTGGAAAAAATCGTGTGGATAGATTTTTTTACCGAGATTACGAAAATGTTAGTAAAAATTTTTAGAAATGTACAGTTTTTTTTTTAAATAAATAAATCCATTATTTGGGCTCGTGACGTCACTACATGAAAATGTTCCATCTCCTAAAATGTTCCTATTAATTTTATAAAATTCCACACTGATTTGTTTTTTTATATGGCATCACTTTGATTTCAGGCAAATTTTTGAATTTGACATTTAACGTTCACTAGATTTATTGTTTTTTTCTCTGCGAACGTATCATTTGGTTTGATTTTTTGACAGATGTTATGAAGAGAACCCCTTACATTTTACGTTGTCCGTACGTGTTTTAGAGGTATAATGATAATGGTGCGGATTTTAACAAAGTCAAATTTTATAATATTCTTATTATTATTATAATTTACAAGTACAATTATATTACGTTTGATTTAGGAACATAGACGTTGAACATTATAATGATTTATGATCAATAAGATGGATCAAGGAAAAAAATATTTATGAGATTTAATATTTTTGGTATGCCTCGTTATTCTCCTGTGTCATTCGTGTGGAAAACGTTCTTTTTTTTAAATGATTTTCGGCTATGTAATTATCGTTTTTTTTTCACCTGTAAAATTATGTACCGTCTTTCCGATTTATAAAAAATGGTCTGATTTTTCGGATTGAAATTTTCAAAAAATCGCCAGGGTTTCAAAAATACGATTAAAAAAAAAATACAGAATGTCTTAGAATATATGCCTAAACCGGAATTTTTTTTAATAAATGTGATGCAAGTGTCCTATGTTGCCGCCAGTAAAAAGAAAACTTAAAAAGTCGAGCAACTTTGGTTGTTCGTGTGCTAGGCGCATAAACGGTCGAATTAACCTGCTTAAATTTTCTCAAGCGCAAATAGCAACTGATCTAAGATTTATTATTTCTCTATTTCACTCCCTTCCCCTGCAATATGCGTTGCACTTGATTTTAACAGAAAGATAATATTTATTACATACAATATTTCCTCATTTTCCTAGATACAAATGGTTTAGGCTGCACTCATTTTAAGGCACGGTGCATCCGCTCAAAAATAAGAAGATATGTAATTACGAATGTTAGAGAGAGCGCGCTAATATTAAAAACGATAATATTTAAGCGAAAATTGTGAAAATGTTTAATAAAACACGACTCGTTTAAAATAGAGCAAAAATCTCGTGGGAATTGTCTAACATAGCATGGCGATCCAATAGTCCAGAAAAAAATCTAAATCGGAATTCACGCCCCTTTATGGAAGGAGTTTAAAAATACTTGAGAAAAAGCTTTTGGAAAGGTTGGAAAAGGTATTTGAGAATTTTTGTTTACAGGTTGATTTCGGAAAGGCCTGTAAAAAATTAACTCCTTTTTTTATGCATTGTTTATCGTAATTAAACGGAAATTTAAAATTGATTTCACGGAACCAAGCGACGCGAAGCCTGACGTCTATTCCCCGCTCCGTCCGGGAGAAAACTTATAAAAAATGGGTGTGGCTAGTATGTAGTCCTTGGCTCCTTGGGTGGACGGCATAGGGTTAACTTTTAAAATCCAAATTCGTCGACCGCCGACCGTATTGTAAAATAACAACGCGAAATAATGTATATTTTATTTTATTTTGTGAAGTGGGGGTAAATATTTTTTTTTTCGATTATTATAAAAGAAACTGAATTTTCCATATTAAACAATAAAACCATATCCGAAAAAGGGTTTAAAAATCCTATTTATGAACCCTTTTTCGGATATGGTTTTTGGTTTGATAAACCTTATACTTTGTTTTTTTTCAGGCTTATTAAAAGACCATATTTTTAAGGGCCAAGATATGTTCTACACGCAGTATTTAATTGAAGCATCTATAATATTTCTAAGCGACCAAATTTTCAAAACAAAAACATATGATATTGATATTGTCTTCAAGAATAACATATATTTTTTCAAGAGCTTAAAAACTTAAAAGTATTTGGAAAATACGATTATATAATAAATTTGTAGAAATGCGGGAAGCCGGGCCTTAATGCTCGATATACAAGTACAATTGTTAGCAATCGTAATAACGTTACAATAGACAACATCAGTAAATCACACTTTATGTTTTTCAGCACAAGTTGTAAACTTACAAAAGGCAATTAGCCCTTGACACTACTCGCGAGACCATTGCAAATCCTGAACGAAGAGTTGGGATAAATTTTAAAACACATTGTAATATAGTCGACAGCTGCTCGTGTTTGACGGATCCTCGGCTTTCAAAATAAAAAAATTTACCTTTCCATAGATCTTGAGTTTTGAGGTTTCTTTGAGGGCTCGGTACTTAGGTAATATTTGCTTGGAAAGTCTTTTGGAAGAGAGAAAGCTGTGAAGTTAAATCACCGATCTGGTGAACTCAACCCGTTCTCCCGCGGAATGTGTCAATCAAAATCCGACATAACGCATGTTTATTATTCATTATGCATTCAGCGTGGATGCTTTCAGAAGTAGCTACCTTCTATTGGCATGCCGTAAAAGGGGGTTACTTTGATCAATCCAACTTTTAAACTAAATATCTAACTTTTGTTACTTGTGTCAGAAAACTTTATGTTATATTTATCGCACATGTTTAAACCGTCAAATTGTACTCGTGTATTTGGGGAGTAAAAAAAACATAGTCATCAAAGTCATCTTTCGGAGTGTGGTGTCTTTTGGGGTACCATTTTTATTTTATTTATTTTTTTTAAGTACTCAATAAGAAAGAAAAACAAATAGCTTCTAATAAATTCCTTTATAAAAGCATCCCGACCATCAATAACGATACTCAAAAATACAATTGGCGTAGGATTCTATAAATAAATAATTTTTCTAATCTAAGCGTTAGGAACCTCCCTTTAGACATCAAACCGTCCTTTTATACAAATAATAGCCTCGGCAAATTTTTAATCAATACAAAGATAAAGAAGATAGTTTAGCCCATTCGGTTATCTATAAACTTATCTGCAATGATTGCCCTGCTTTCTATATTGGAAAAACAGCACGA
This sequence comes from Limnephilus rhombicus, assembly GCA_929108145.2. Lineage (NCBI taxonomy): Eukaryota > Metazoa > Arthropoda > Insecta > Trichoptera > Limnephilidae > Limnephilus > Limnephilus rhombicus. The sequence goes on along the minus strand of OV815274.1, from coordinate 42,573,431 downwards.
AATGTCAAAATTAGGGTAAGGAACATTTACGCTGTTTGAATGGAAAGGGTTTCTCTGAGCTTGCAAATCACTTAATCTCAGCAGACCACAGTTTTAATAAAACTTCAGGAACGCGCATGTTACATAAAAACAGTATTGGTATGAAATTAGATAACTTAGAAGCTTTAGAAATTAGGAAATCATTAAATACTAATATGTCAGAATTCCTACTTAATAATCAAATTAATTTATCCAACCAAAAAAATACACCACATAGTCCTATCTTTAACTTGTTTCCTACAATCCATCCCAGCCCATGATCATACATACATAAATATGTGTTGTATTGTTATTCTGAGGTCCTTAATTATTTTTATTAAGTTTGCATTGCTCTAAATATTGTCCTTTATATTATAAATGTAGAATACATCAAACTTTTATTATTTAATTGAATTCCGTTAACTGTTGGTTACTTGTGATTTGATGTGTATTGTTGTCTCCCTCCCTCTAATTGATTATCTATTGTACCACTTTCAAATACTTTGTCTCTGTCTAACTATGTTCTTTTGTCATATTCTTTCTCCCTCTGTCGCTCAACTTATATATAACTGATTACTCTTAGTAATCTTAATGTTTAGTTATTATTATAACCTGAGGAAGCTTGGTCGAAGCGAAACCGGTCGATATATAAAATAATGTATTCGTGGTTAAATACAAAGTGTTCGTTTCATTTTTTATAATACCATTTTTTGTTAGCTTATTTTTTATTATCTACATCAAACTTTTTTTTTTTAATTCGACTTCGAATATTCAAGAAGTTGTACATCGTATACTCTGATACTTTACAATATATCTAAATGACACGAAACTATCTTATATAATCTTTGATGAGTTTAAAAATGAGTTATTTACGTTTTTCTCTGTCTGAAAATATCTAGAAAAAACGGCTTTACAATTAATTCATCAATGTTATGTTTCAACGTAACTAGGAACCAACTCTTTTCGAAGTGTTATATAATAATGAATAAAAAGAAGCGAGTAATATCTGAGCAAATGAGTGTAGCGAAAAGTACGTCGATATCTACTTTGATCATAGTCGCCCCATATTATCTAAAACACACACCTGTCAGTGTTCCTCATATTCAAATTAGTCTGCGAAGATTTAGGAAGCTATCACAAGGATTGCCCTTTTATGAATTGATTCAATGGTTTATAATGTCAATACGTCCTTTCAATAAAAACTGTCTCATCTCAACAAATAACGTTGATACGGCTTTCGATTCAGCACGAATGAAAACATAATGAATGATTCCTCACTCGACCTAGTTTTTAAAAATGTATTTTCCGAAGATTTCCCCAAAGCCCCCCCCCCCCTTCCCCCCCACCCCTCGTAAAAACTGACCTTTTAAAATATGTTTGAACTCTTAAGAGGAACGGCTGCGTGGCCTTTTTCATACAAAACTTAATTTTGAATTGAACAATTACATTGAATAATTATTTTTTATCAAAAGGTGCGCAACTTTATTAAGTTGTGTTTTCAATTATAAAATATGGGTAATTAAAAAATTCAATTTTTCAAGATGTTAGAGGCAGCTTTGACATTTTTTGTGAGTTAATTATAAATATTAAAAAAAATGCACGAGGAGTCAATCAGCCAAGAAGAGACGATAAGATCCCAGAAGAGACAAGAAAGAAGTAAGAAGAGACAAGAAGAGACAAAAAAAGCCGAGAAAAGTCGGGAGGAAAGAAGGCATAAAGAAAGATTTAAAAAAGTCATAACGCTTTATGCATTTCTTTAGTCCTGCCCATCCTAAATTCCAACATTCGCTATTAGGTTGGCGATTAAACTCCAACCAAGGATGGGAAGCAATCCTCACAGCACGTGTTCCAAGTCCTAACAAATCAGTGTCCCCTGGTGTAATGGTCTCACCGGGACAGGAGTGCTCCTAGCTGGGGTGTACTTTCGTATCGGATCGTATCAGAGCAAAATATTTTTTTTAATAATTATCATATATGAGTATCTATCATTATTTTTTTAACAATTATTACAAGCAATAATTGTCAGCCTGAGACACTCATTTACATTGAAAAATCTTCCGAGAAAAGATACTTACCGCCAACGGGACTTGAACCCGTGTCCTTCCGATTGCCGGTCGAATGCTCTGACCACTGAGCTATGGCGGCTTATCAAATACCCGCCAAATAATTCAATATATACTAGTGTTTCATTCAACAATTACTGCTTGTTATATTTTTTTTTTTCAATGTAAATGAGTGTCTCAGGCTGACAATTATTGCTTGTTATAATTGTTACCCTTTGTGCTATGCATAAAAATCTTGTCTAAACGTTAATTAATAAATTAACGTTTAGATAAGATTTTTTATTGATGATTTAATTGATTGATGATTTATAACAATTACTGCTTGTTATATTTTTTTTATTTTTCAATGTAAATGAGTGTCTCAGGCTGACAATTATTGCTTGTAATAATTGTTACCCTTTGTGCTATGCATAAAAATCTTGTCTAAACGTTAGTTTATAAATTAAAAAATAATAATCATTATTTTTTTAATAAGTATCATTAAATTCAAAAATAATTACCAAAGTTGCCGCTAAAAACATTAAAAAAAAAATCGTTAATGGACTATATTTTACAATTTAAACACAAAAAATAAAGCAACACATGTTCCTAATACATATATTTGCTACACCTTTTGATTAAAAAAATAATTATTCCATTTAGTTAAGTACATGGCTGCAAATCCAAAATTAAATTGGTATGAAAAATACCACACAGCCGTTCTAATGGTACTTCCACACCAACGCCAGCCAACCTTCCAACTCCGATCTTAGTTCGGAGTTTTTTTTATTTTTTTTTTATTAATTTAATAAACGTTACAAAAATTTAATTTTTTTGTGTATTCTATAAAGTTTTTAGTAAAAAAATATATATTATTTAATATGTGTTTCACCTTTTTTTTCGTAAAGCTCGTGTTAAAAAGGCGGAGACAACGAATGTAGATAATAATTTTTATTTAAGTTTAAATAATATATAATTTTTTTTTAATATACATATAGATCAAATAATGGATAATTAACAGTAAACAAAGAAAAAATCGTATATATCATATAATATGCATCTTTAGTTTTATATATATAAAACATATAATAAAACGAATGTAGCAGAATGAAGAGCAGATAAAAAAGAAAGAAAAAGGATATCAAACATTACAATTGTGTTTAGAAATAAAATATTATAAGATGTAGTGATTGTAATAGGTTATATGTATACAACGTGTCCGGAAACTCGTAGTACAAGCGGGAAACTGGTGAATCTACATCACGTAGAGAACCCAAAAAACTTATTTTTTTCGATCTGAGCATTTCGATTTTAATATACATTTTTTTCTATTTTTCCCTTTTTTCGGCAACTAAAGGGTTAAAAAAAAATTTGAGCCCGGTTAACCCTTCACAGCTGAAATCAACCCCCTAGTGAAAAATTTATTCAAATTTAACAAAAAAAAATTCCAACTTCGGACCCGATTTACACGAAAACGAAAGCTCAAATCAAAAAAGTTATATCACAAATCGACTCCGAATGTGATGTAGTTTTACCAGTTTCCTGCTTGTACTATGAGTTTCCGGACACCGTGTATAAAGAGCTTTAATTGATTTTTTGAATTTTTTATAATTTGTTTCCAATCTTAAATTAACTGGTAATTGGTTAAACCATTTAACTCCAATATATTTATAGTATTGTTGATATTTATAGTATAGTTGAAAGGTTGGCCGATCGTGTGGTGGCTGCAGTCAACCCTCCAACTCCAAATTCCGAACTCCAAAATGGCGGACGTCGAACAGCTGATTGGGGGCTGTATCTATCAGTTACCTATAATTATGCAGGCGGTGCTTCGGTTTCCATAATATTGATTTCGATTTGTAAACCAAAAAAAATAAAAAATATATATTTTTATTTTTATTATTTCATAAATGTTTAGATGTTACAGTTTTTGCCATTTTTGTTAACTACCATAACTACCACCCGTGTTATGGTGTTTCAAACAATTTTTATACAACTCTCCCGTAATAATTGTTGCGCAGACTGATGTGTTCGGCCAACTCGCACGAACAAGCCATCGCCTATCACTTCGGTCGGTACCACCCCTCCTCACCATACAATCGTCCAAACGTTTGAAGTTGGAAGTTGGCCGCAGTGTGGCCTTAACATATACGTTGTCGCCGTTGAAAATGAGCGCTAGTTTCCAGTATTCCAGGAACGCAGCACTGTTAAGTAGTGATAAGGTAATACAGAAGCTGACTTCACTCCAACACACGAATTCTGTTCCCGGCACACGACCGCACTGCACGAGTAAAGCCTATATTTCTATTGTCAAGATGTTATCACACAGCGCAGTGCATTCCTCATTCTGCATAATAGCCTTCGATAAGGATACGTAATGTATATTGGATGTAATAACAGCACGGACGTCTGCACGATATACCTAACAAGAAAGCCAGTGAGGTTCTTTTAGCTTTTTTCTTGGTTTAAAGGTTTTCGTTTTCAAATCGATAGTTATTATTGTTAATTGGAATTCTGGGTTCATGATGCTTTATTGCTGGGAAAAGCAAATCTAGAGGCTGTACGAGGATAAGGTAGGCCGGTTCCACGACAACTCAGATTCATGCAATTTCAACACCCCTTTGAAAAATCATTGAAACTTATGAAAAATAAATAAGTTGCAAAATAACCCGTAACCTAACCTAAGGTAAACTGTTTAACCTATTTTTCATCACTTTTAATGACTTTTCAAAGGAGGTGTTGAAATTGCTTGATACTGAATTGTCCGGTAACAGGGTGGGCGAGTGTATGAAAACCAGAAACAACGCCCCAAACAGTTGACCAAACAACAAACGCACGCCCAACATTTGTTCACAGTTGACATTTGTCACTTGAAAACGGGTCGTTTCTACGACTCGACTGTGGAAAGATTTTCCGGCTTCGTTTCGTCTTTCGGTTTCGTCCCTCCTACAACTTGGGTTTCTTCAAGAAGTAGGATCACTCCTTCTTTCCATAAAAAGACCCTCCACACAGCATCCCCAAATATTACATAGGCCCTGAGGGAAATTGTTTTCCTCAGGGCTTCCTGTGTGGCAAAAGAAATGCCGGATAGTGACGCAAGCAGGCACGTGCTGAAAACTGAGCTAAATAAATGTTATGGGTAATAATAATATTTGAAGAAGTTGTAAGACCCTTCTCACTGCCTCCTCTAAGACAACATAGGCCCTGGGGGAAATGGGAATTTTAAGTAATTAATTAGTTGAAGAAGAAGATAACAATAATAATCTAAACGAAAATATTAAAAAGAACAAGAGACAGAAAACAGAAAAAAAGACAATGGTCGCAACTGGGACTCGAACCCAGACCTCTCGTCTAACCGGGACGTGCGTGTTAACCAATTTCGCTATTGCTACCTTCTGTCAAGCCGTCATAATACCTAGTCAATCTCGTTTTTCAAATTTTAGAATAAATAATATTTTAATATTTAATTAATTTAATTTTAATATTTTCGTATAGATTATTATTGTAATCTTCTTCTTCAATGATATACTCGTATTATTTTGATGGGAATAACCTTCAAAGTTATCAAAGAGATATTATAAAAAATTGAATTAATTAGTTATTTAATCATGATTTTAAGGTTTTAAAATGTTATGAACTCCATGTAAATGTTAAGGAATCTAAAAGTCTAGCAGTTCTTCGTGGGGTATGTCTCAACGTTGTGAAGTCCAAATTTTAGTAGGTAGGTCATAGAATATTATTATCGTAGTTTTAGAACAGATATACTAGATACATCATGTGAAAATTTTATAACAAAATAAAATATACTTGTATAAGAAAATATGTATGTTCACCTCTATATAATATATATTTCCTTTTTTTTACTCGGTGCCTCCTGTGGGGAGCCAATGTAAAAAAAATAAGTTCCTAAGTACCTACCTCCAATTTTGTAGATAATCATGCAATGACGAAGGACCATAAAATTTTCTATAAAATTACGTGAAACCACTTTAGATAACTGTTTCACTCTCGGTTTACACGACGCCAACAAGGTAGGTCGTGTAAATTAGTTAGTTTATTATGTTAATTGTAATGTTGCGAATTAACATTTAAATGTCCATCGTTTGAGCTCTCCTAGGTGTACGAACGTTACGAAACAGGTCCGGAACAGGGATGAGGCAACCGGTACATTGCCTCGGGCTCGACGTTTGACCAGCGACGAAGGGAGCTATAAAGCCGATGATCAGTTTCCTGAAATAGCAAAACCTCTCAAGTGACGATCTGCTATGAGATGAAACTTTCTCATAGCTCTCTCTGTATGGGATTTCTAGATGAGCGTAACTGATTTCACTTCGCAAGTTATTTCAGTCATGAGCTATGCATTATTGTAGCTTACTGCTCTGAACACCCAAACTTTTACAACTATTGCATATTTCTCCAATCTTCGTAATGTAGCATAGCTACCGTGTATCACAAAATAGCAAGCAATGAAATTTCAAGAACCGAAATATTCAATGCTATGAAATCACTAAATTTGAACAATGGTCCAAGCACGGATGCCACCATTATTTATATCAAACTGTGCTGAATCCCTTAATTACCCTCTTTTACAAATCTCTCAAAGAAGGGGTTTTCCTGATCTCCACTCTTCAAATCTGTGAATAAAAGCGACATATCTAATTACCTCCCAATCAGTGCTTATGCAATGCTTAATCCATAAAAGCATTTTTACACTTGTTAAACATATTTTAAGCTCTCTTCCAGAAAAAGATCTACTACCACAAATTTAATCGAATGTGTAGATTTTTAGTTATTTTGACAAAAGAACACAAATAGATGCAGTCTATACCAGAGGCGGCCGGTGACAAAATTTGCGAGCAGTGCATTTCACAAAAAAATGATAACATTAACATGGGAAAAGAAAGTGATTAAAAGGGAGTGACATACCTAGTACAAACGTTCACTTGTAGAGAAAATCCATTCGTCGCTCTTTCACTTGTGAAAACACTTCAATGATACGATTATTAAAGTCCGGTATCGAAGATATCAAACTTTTTTCGATGCTCATCATTGATAAAACATTTGGGACACAGTGTTCCTTAGAAATGTTTTTCTTACGGAAATCAGTATAGACTCTATACTGATTTCCGTAATTCGTAATAATTCATTCGATAAAGTCAGTGATCCTCGTCTGATCCAAAAGTATGAAAAAAACACAGGTTTTCACGCCAATCTCCTGAGGTGAATTATGTCTTTTATTTCATACAGAAGCCAATACATATGTATACAAGTTAATAGTTCTCTCCCAGACTAGTCCCATCCGGTGTTCCTCAAGAATCCCATTTAAGACCACTACTCTTTTTTATATTCTTAAATGATCTCACGGCACAACTTTTTTGTAAATGTTTATTATTTGCAAATGATGTAAAAAAAATTCATCCCGGGAATTCACAACAAGACTGCAAAACTTTACAAAAAGACCTACTTACGTTGTCTCACTGGTGTACAGATAATGCCATGGAATTAAATATTAGTAAATGTGATATCATCTCGTTCACAAAAAATGTCCGTAAAATCGATTACCCTTACACGATCCGTGATGAAATCCTGAAACGAGTATACTCCATTAAAGATCTATTCGATTCGAAGTTAAAATTCAGAAACCATTACCAACACATTGTCAATCAGCCATGCGATTCTGTATCTCTTGTGGATACGGAATCGATTCCATACGTAATCGCTTGTCACATTTGTGTGATTGTGTACGGCTTGCAATTGGTTTTTCTACGGGCTGATATGTCCAAGATTGATAAAACTTTGCACACTTGACCTTCCAAATAAAAGGAAAGTCACTGTGTGCATGAAATTGTGAAAAAAAGTCATTCCATCCCCTTTTCTCACCCCTTAAAGCAGAACAAATTCCGCGAACGCTGGGTGCGTCAGCTAGTAAGCACCTAATTCTGGCCATTCTTATTTTGCCTAAAATTAAAAAAAACCTTGTCATTCGGGTACGCCACCGAATTGATTCTAAGAGCTCCAAAAGACAAGATTACATCGCTCCGGCTCTGATGACAACATCAAGTTTCCTACCTGCAACTGTTTGCCGGTCAACATCATTGATGGTGACCGGCGGTCATCACATTAATTCAGCCATCCAAAGTAGCCGGTATGTCCACCGCACACCGTTTGATTTAACGAGCCCATCACTTACCCTCTGCGGTAATGATGCCTAACAGATGTGACATTATTATGCGTGCATCGCATGTTCACTACTTATTACCTGTAGAATCGGATTTTGCGGATTGTTTAATGACTATGATTGGTGCTTTATAATCTTTTAACATGGGTTAAGACAAGAACTAGAAAATGCAATTAGTCGAATATAAACTTTACTATGAAACAGGTTTCGCATTTATGAATACTATTACTATACTATTTCATTATGTTAAATTCCTCTTTTATTTAATAAAACTTAGATTTTGCTATATTTTACACTCATGAACCTTCAAACCAGTAAAATATTTTACGGTGATTATTTTCTTTTTTCCTGGCCCTTGACCCTTCTTGACACTTATCTGAAATTGAAGTAAGTAATAAAAGATCACACATTTAAATCGGGCGATTATGCATTATTTCTCCGGTGTGCTGTAACTAGGTACTTTAAACTTACAAATATCGGTAAATAGGTACCCACTACAATCACAGTTTCAATTGCTACTCAAAATTACACCCACACTGGACCTAAACTAAAATAATGGTTCTAAAATAAATTGAATACCATAAGAACATTACAGCAAAATTCACAGTTTGTGAAAGAAATCAAACATTTTGCTATAGACTATAAGCTGTAAGGATATAAAGAAATGATGTGAATGTTCTTATTATTTTCTAAATTTTCAAAGTCATTTGTCTATATCTGTCCCGATTTAAAATATTTGGGTCCAAAAATCATCCCGGAAATAAGGCAGTAACCTCTTCTTTCAAAAAGGAAATGACCTTTTCTGTACTTGTATTCAATCTTGAATCATGAGTCATGAGGGAGCATATTTTCAAATACCATTATCCGATGTTTCTTTCTGGCACACAGCCAACTGGTAAGACCCTTCTAACCAAGGCCAGCCCTGAATCAAACAGCGCCTGGCGCTAGTAAAAACCTCAAGGGTGCTGAAAAGTGTTAGGTTTTGTCATCGCATTGGCGCCTTGACAAGGCGGCGGCGGCGCCCGATGTGGACTGCACCATTTGCAGCAGCGCAGGGCCGGCCCAGCTTCTAACGAAATTTCTCAAAAAATCTCTGATATAGATTTTTTAATAGAAGTACCCACAGCATCTATACGCACCAGTTTTTTTCCTAAAGAATGCTTATAAATTTGTGTACCTACTCACCTACGATAATTATTTTTTCATGGTGAAGAGCTTTTCTGAATTCTGGTACAGTGCTCAAAATATTTGAAACGGTTCCATGACAGTTGATCCGCCGACAGTTGCTCCCCCGGCACCCGGCATACTTACATACAACTAGCAGACCCGGCCACACGTTACAGTGGCTAACGAAACACAACGCCACTACCCAACCTTTATAAAATCCACACCACCCGCTTACCAGCTGCCCGCTGCCCGCTGCCTGAATTGAATATTTGAATTTCTCAGCTTTTTTTTTATTGGTGAAAACCGCATGAAAATCCGTTGCGTAGTTTAAAAGATTAACGCGCACATACGTTTTGAGCGAGTTCATTTTATACTATGTAATGATGATATGCACTCGGTTTAGGGGAAATACGATATACCTACTTACACAAAATATAACTAAGTGACCCCGTCGGGGTGTGCAGATAAAATGTACGGCCGAATAACAACAGTATAAAACAAATTTTCATTCAAATGCAACCACTGGAGCGATTTCGGTCGAAATATGGACCACTTTTATTTTTCTGAGATTGATTTCAGTCCAAAAATGGACCACATTTTCCTACCATTCCTAAAACATTTATTGTAATTATTTAAAACATTTCCTGGACCAGCCGTTTATTTAAACACGAAGCTATTGAAATGCTTCATCTATTATGACCATAGATGTCGCAAATTCGAACTTCGTAGACTATTTTAGAACAATGTTAAAAATAAAAATTTTAAGTATTTTTTCCCGCCGAATTTTTGAACAGCTGTTTACGGATAAAATTAGGTCCTTTTTCCATAGATATGCACCTTTAATTATCAAGTATACCACAGACAACATACAGAAACCGAAAATATTCCACGTTGACACGAATAAGTATCCCTCACGGTAGTTTCAAGTAAAAAACACCCAGGATTCGCGCCATTATAAACTTTACGATTTTTTAGTATTTTTTTCATAAATTCTACAAATATGAAATAAACGGTAAAATACAGGTTATTTCATTGCTATATAGCACTATACTAAGTTTTTATGTTTCCATGTCAAAATTCGAAGGCATGATTTTTTTTATGTTGACGAACAATTTAAAAAAATGACCATCTGGGAAATCTCAAGCAATCGAAGCAAATTTATTTATTTCGCGTGATTGCTCCAGTGGTTTTAACTACTTGTCTGTATACCGTATGTACTAGCGGATAATTACAAAAATTCGACACTGTCTGTAAATTCGTTTGATATTCGTACCAACTTATTATTAGGTTTGAAATCGGAAACTAAAGCGCAAAAATTGTAATTTTATAGTAAACTAGCTGACCCGGAAAACGTTGTTCTGCCATATAAATTATTTCTAGTGAATATTTTGATCGTTAAATAAAAAATAATGAATGTGTTGTAAGTGTGTGGGGATGGTATCTATGACAGAAAGATGAATGGAGCACTTGTTCACAGTAATACACGGACACAAATAGATGTAGTAAAATAAATCGTACAAAATTTTGAACGCACTACGTTGTGATACATAAGAAATGCCGAATGAAATGTCAAAATGATGCGATGCTTCCCGTGAATGACTTGCGCATATGTGGATGAAAGTTCGATGAGGCGGACGTAGCGCCATCTGTCATTCAACAACAAAAATAATAATTTCTTTCTGTTTGAAATACGAACAACGCGTTAAATTTGTTAATACAAAAATACTAAATTCGCGATTAAAAAATGGGAGGGTGGGGATAGGAGGGTGAAAATTTGGGGTTATAGGTATTTTTTGATGCCAAATAATATTTAAAAAAATATCCTTAATTTAGAAAAAAAAATACCGTGACACCAGATTTTTATACATATAGATATCGTTTAGGGGACCAATTGTCGCCGGATCAACTATCGGGTCACCCATCTGAAACTATTCACACTAAATTTAGACTTTTGTACATATATCTATAATTAGCATACGCAATGAGAAAATCTGGTCCATGCACCCCCTTCCACTCATAAAAGCACCTTGCACATCCCATATTTTATCTTTTGTTTCCATTCTTACCCTTTCAATCAATGGGCCATGTCAAGAGTCAGAATAATAGAAGAGCATGTATGAAACGTTGTATGAATGTAAACGAGGCAAGGAATGTGTGCCAAGACCGGGATGTTTGGCGGTCCGTCCTCTCTGCCTACCCCTGCGGGGAAATGGCGTGATGGTTAGTTAGTTAGTCAGTTAGTTATCTATAATTAACTAAACGATAAAATATATACGATAATAATTTTTTTTAAATAAAGCAATAACTTTGTAAACACCACTTTTATTTTCTATACTTTATGCCGACCGGGTTTCGCTACCACCTAAGCTTCTTCTAGGGCAGTAAATTAAGTAACTCTACTAAAATTAAGTTACATGTGTCACAGATAAATATATGTTTTAAAAAAATGGGCTCAGGACAGTCACTGCATTGATTGGAGTGAATAAATTCCCGAGTGGCTTAGCCTATCGTCCGTGTCCTTACCGTTCATTAAAAACTTACCTAAACTATTATTAGTGTAAAATGCTGGTTTGATATCTGGTGGAAGATTTTTAATGCTTTTTTGAGATTAATTATTATTGATGTACAAGATTCTTCGCCACTGCGGGAATTTGTTCACTCCAATGCGGTGACCGTCCCGAGCTCATTTTTTTAAAACATATATTATCATCTGTAACACATTTTATTTAATTTTAGTAGAGTATTATACTGCCCTGACGTATATAATTTAAATTATAATGTCACATCACAAAGTATCTGCTTCATATGAACAAACAAAAAAGATAATAATTTTATTACAAAGAGAGATGAACCAGTGTGAACAATTTACAACACTTCAAACTAGGACAAAAATATTCTTGCTTAGTTATTTCTTATGACTAAGAAGTAATAAAATAAACAGTCAAAAACTTTTTATACTGAAAAACTGAGCAAATGGGAGAATTAATTACGAGCCCCTTCTGTAGCGTAATTTTAATCATTAGCAAAATTCTTAATGCTTGCTCATACTTATAGAATCTCATTAACATTGAAACCGGCTTCCTACCCTTCTCTTGCAGCACTTCCGGGGAAGTAAAGTCCGCTGGTGAGGGGAGGATTGGGAAGGGGGAGAGACGAGGAAGTAAGGAAACGCAACGGACAGGGAAGGGATGGGGAATGAAAGGGGAAAGGAGGGGATGCCATCCCCCCGGTCTACCCCGCGGTTGTATAAGATGGGCCACGCAAGGGTGGGCAGCATATGTACTGAACATCCCTGATGTTAAGAGTGCGAAACCTTTCTGATGATTATTTATTTATTTCGAAAACTACCCTTTTTAATAATGCGTTGTCTAAACTTACTGATTTTTTTTTATATCCTACAAATTTATTCTTAAAAATCATAAAAGAAAAATGTTTATGTGGGCATCGAACACCAGTCGCGCGTTCGATTCCTCGGCTGGCTAAGTCCTCCATCACGACACAAGCAACATTTTCCGCTTAGTGTGGTGGTAGTAAGAGATTTTCAAACATTGTTGGGTTATTCGTAAAACGGGAATGTTTGTATTTCTTTTAAAAAACAAAAAGAAAAAAAATCCTTTCGTTTTCTACATCTAAATAGCCGGGTAGGTAGGTACTCGTACTTCCCAGGGAATGGGACGTTTCTACGCCGCCGGTTCTTCGCCGCCAGTTCATCGCCGCCGTTTCTACGCCGGGACGGTTCTACACCGGCCGTTTCTACACCGGCCGTTTCTACGCCAGCCGATTCTACGCCGCATTCAAATTAAATTAACAATTACAATTAAACTTTATTGTTTAAACACATACATACAGTCATAGAAAATAAAATAGAAAATACAAAAATTATCGAATCATTTAAAAAGTAGCATTAACATTTATTTTAATTTAAAAGATATTTTGTACATGCAAGTTACAATCGCCGCACAGTGGCTGAAATTGGAGCGCTGGCTGGCGCGACATCCCTCTCGGCGTTCGACCATTTGGTTGTTTATTGTTGTTTTTAAGTGTTTATATGAAATATTACAAAATTTTTGAAAGATTCTCTATAATAACTTCATAAATTGAAGGAGAATCCCAAACAATAAACATAACATTGTTAATCGATGTACATAGCAATAATACTTAGGATTTTCCAGACAGTGGGGAATAACGTTAAATAATGATAATTGGGGGTAGAATGGTTTAATGGGGGTAATTAGTGTAATTACACACAATAGGTAATCTAATTATATATTAACTCCTGCTAAAAATGCTCACACGCAAATTGAATGTATTTATAAACATTTTATAGTTGGCAGGTACCTACTTAAAAATATATTATACATTTAATGACATGCGCATTAAAATAACCAAATGGAAAAGACTCCAAAAGATAGTACAGGATATTTTATATTTATGTAATAACATAAATTAAAAAATATGTTATTACATAAATTACAGAATAATTAACTTTCTGATGTTATTTTCAATGAAATTTTTAATTTTAGTGACTAATTGAAAACAAAATTCATTTTGACGTTTTATTAGTTATAGTAATAAAGGTAACATTATGTTAATCTTTCTTAGACATAAAGGAATCAAAGATTGAATTCAAAAAAATAATTGATGAAAAATACAATCATTCCTTAAAAATGCAATTACTGGAGTGGCTGGTGACGGCTGGTGATAATTTTTATTGTTCCATGTACAAAAAAGATACATCAATAATATTCTTTTAAAATTAGAGTGGAGAATCGTGGAGTTTTTTTTCCTACTCCATTAAAGAAAATAAATTTGAAAAAAAAAATTGGAAAAAAGACGTCAACTTTAAATCAAGATTTCCGATATAATTTATGACATAAATATCTTTTTACTGTTATTTTACTAAAGCTCATACCTTTAAAAATATTTTAAATGAATTTATAAAAAAAAAAAATCGATAATAAGTACACAAACAGCTAGATTCTGCACACCTTCAAACTCACCTAAATACAGCAGCGTAAAAGTGCGCCCAATAATCCTCTGTTCTGCGACTAATTACAGAATAATTAAGTTTCAGATGTAATTTTCAATGAAATTTTTAATTTAAGTGAGTAACTGAGAATAAATTCATTTTGACGTTTTATTGGTCATAGTATCAATGGTAACATTAGGTTAATCTTTCTTAGACATAAAGGAATCAAAGATTGAATTCTAAAAAAAAATTGATAAAAAATACAATCATTCCTTATAAATGCATTTTGGGAACATGCTGATCAGGGGCCGGTGACGCGCCAGCATTCCAATTTCAGCCACAGAGCGCCGGGATTACCAGATTGGGACCCATTGACAAAGCAGGTAAGCAGAAGTTTTAATCCGGGTTATCTTAATGGTGTTATGGTTATCAACACAGGCCCATTAGCACAAAGGAGGTAATGAGAAGTTTTAATCCGCTTAAAATTCTAAAAACTGTTTAACAGTATTTGGTATAAATATGGGGCAGGAGCCCTTAACACATCACTCTAAGTGTATTCGTCACAAAGTAATCATTACGTTAGTTAACAGTGATCTTAATAATGGAACCAGCAGTTCTCAGCAAGAAAGGAAACGAGAAGTTTTCATATAACGGATATTTGTACGTTTTCGACAAAGTTAGTAAAAGGGACGCTAGTTTAAAATTTTGGCGGTGCGAAGAAGTGGGTCGCTGTAAAGGAAGAATTCACACGAGGGCTGGAGAAGTGGTCAACGAAATCAACAATCATTCTCACCCTTCCTCGGCAGCAGCCATACAATCAGCAACTGTTTGCACTAACATGAAACGTCGTGCAGAAGAAACTATGGAGGGCACAAGTGTAGTTATAAATCAGTGTATAGTCGACGTGCCTGAAGCTGTTTTAGCATCGATTCCAAATAATGCAGCCCTGAGAAAAATAATCAGAAGAAAACGGAATCAAATTAATGCTGCACCTGCTGATCCCGCAGACCTAAACGATTTGGTGTTGCCAAATCGATATAAGCTATATGTGCCTCAACCAGGAACAGAAGAAACTTTTTTGCTAAGCGACGATGGAGAGGGAGCAAACAGAATTTTAATTTTTGGAAGAGGGAGCTGGTTGCAGCATTTGCATAATGCCAATACATGGTACACTGATGGTACCTTCGCAATAGCACCGAGGCTATTTTCGCAAGTTTATATTGTTATGGCAACAAAACACGGAGGAGTGCATCCTATAGTGTATGCTCTGTTACCTAACAAGCAGCGTGTTAAAACACTAGTGCCAAATTTAAGTCCAGGATCTATCATTTGTGATTATGAATATGCAGCTTTTAGTGCCATGAAAGATTGCTTTCCTGAAGAAAATGTAAAAGGTTGCTTCTTCCATTTAGCACAAAATATGAGGAAGCATTTAGCTCAGATTGGTGTTATTAGTCAATACAACAATGATGCTGAATTTGCATTGAGAGCTAAAATGGTCATTGCATTAGCATTTGTGCCAATAGCTGATTTAGATGAATACATTGATGCTTTAGCAAATGATTTGCCAGTAGAACTTCAGCCGCTTCTAAATTGGTTTGAAGACAGCTATGTTGGCCGTTTAAATCGACGCGGGAATGGTAGGCGCCCGCCTATGTTTCATCCAACAATGTGGAATTTATACCAGAGAACAATCGATGGAGAAGATCGCACCAATAATCATGCAGAGGCAGCCAATCGTCGATTGCGTTCTGAATTATGTATGCATCACCCAACTATTTGGAAATTTATAGATGGATTGCGAAAAGTACAAAAAGGACGAGACGCTTATTTTGAGCAACTTATCGCCGGACATTTACCACCGATGAAGCTGAAAAAATACCGTGACGCTGATGAACGTATTCGAAGAATTGTCTTAGATTATGAAAACAGGGAACCTCTAGATTATTTACGTGGCCTAGCACACAATTACCAAATGACGCAATAATCTTATTTTTCCTATTTATTCTTTTAATTTAAAATAAATGTTAATGCTACTTTTTAAATGATTCGATAGTTTTTGTATTTTCTATTTTATTTTCTATGACTGTATGTATGTGTTAAAACAATAAAGTTTAATTGTAATTGTTAATTTAATTTGAATGCGGCGTAGAATCGGCTGGCGTAGAAACGGCCGGTGTAGAAACGGCCGGTGTAGAACCGTCTCGGCGTAGAAACGGCGGCGATGAACTGGCGGCGAAGAACCGGCGGCGTAGAAACGTCCTAGACCCTACTTCCCAATAGTACTCAATTCCGTTCTCCACCCCTCGCAATTAGATAGTAACAACGCTCTTGAAAATGCCCATGGTCGACCTTGTCTTTGTATTTATTCAATATTTTAGAAATCGTCAGTGCGCCCACTGTTGAATTTGGTAGACACCTCTGGTGTGGATCACCAAAATACCTTAAAAAAACCTTGATCCTGTGCGGATCGTTTGATAGATTCCCTTATCTTAAAAAGCGGATTGCAACTCTTTAGAGCACAGGCGCCAGGTAGGTATACTGTCCTTGTTCTACCGGTATTACAATGAAAGATGCCCGAGGAAGTAGCGTTATTAATCCCTCGGCACCGGTCAATAGTCGGAAAACACACGAAACGCGCGCCTAACATATGTGTAGGTTGACATTTGTCACAAGTGAACTGGTCGCTCCTACGACTTGTTCTTGAGTTCAACACCTCGTCTGTGGAATGTTTTTCCTCCCCCCTTACAAGATGGTTCTCTTCAAGGCCCAAGTTATTTTAGCACAGCATTTTCAGAAATGAAATAGGCCCTGAGGAAAATTATTTTTTCTGTGTTTCTAAGTTAAATAAATGACTGCTCCAAATTTTAATTAAAAAATTGCCACAATCCGCGGAATAACCGACCCAAGCCAAGAAAACGATCATAAGAAACTTTTTTATATTTAATTCCTAGATGTTAATTATTGTTAAGCAATTTTAATTTCATTTTATCTGCACCACCACTGAAAGCACATGAACAAATTATCATAAAATATGTTCACAAATAAAGATATGTCTACGGACATGCTTTCTGTTAGCAATTTAAAATGCCCTTTGATTGCATTCGCCACAAACGACACGTTAATTGCCACCGCAGCCCAGTTCACCCCATACCCTATCCACAAACCGAACCCCTCCGCCAGTATTAGGGGTCTGGGTGTAACTGCAACGCGCACCCTAATTGGGCAATATCGGGCGTCAGGTGAGTATCGTATCAACCATCCCATAATCCCGTGGAATTGAATTACAATAGTTAATTGCGTTAGAGAAACTATTTTTCTTTGTGCTTATTACACAATTATGTCCAAAAAAATTATTTGTCCAAATTATTATTATTACCCCTCACGCCTCGTGCATATTTTGTCAGAAGGTCAAATTATTTCCGCTTTGCAATAAAATCCGAATAAACGGAATATTTCTGAATGAAATGAATTGTACCCGAAAACTAAAAACAGTTTTTGAAACGTGTAAAGTACGCTTACAATTTTTATAATTTGAAATCTATATACGAGTACATAAAAATCTCGTGTCGCCGCTTTTGTGGTCGCACTCCTCCGAAACGGTTTGATCGATTTTTATGAATTTTTTATGCATATTTGGTAGGTGTGAGAATAGGTTTTAAAGTATATTTAATTTTTTATTTTTTTTTTATTTGGCATCAAAAAATACCTAGATACCGATAACTTTCAAATTTTCACCCTCCTACCCGCCGCACCCTACCATTTTTTAATCGCGATTTTAGTATTTTTAACCGTCGTTCATATTTCTAACGGAAAGAAATTATTTATGTTATTGAATTACAGATGGCGCTACGTCTACCTCATCTGTACACAAAAAATATCGATACACAATTGCTCTTCGAAATTAATATTGATTTTCTATATTTCATTTTCCTACTTTGGGATAAAAAATTATTCCTTTTTTTACTTTACATTTAACTTTTAAGAGATCAAGCAATGAATATATCTGTTACTTTAATGAAATACATTGAATTGAGAAAATGAATGGTTGGTGTTTTTTTGTTTTTATCGGCGGGCATCGTCTGCAGCGCTCCATTCCTCTTTCTGTCATAGATCCCATCCCAACACACTTACAATACATTCGTTATTTTTTATTTAACAACCAAAATATTTACTAGTTATAATTTATATGGCAGAACAACGTTTGACGGGTCAGCTAGTATTCATATAATTTTTTAAATGTGTGAAGCTAATTTAATTTTTTTTTTTTTGAAAATGTGATTGCAAATTGGACGAAACCAATAATTTGTACCATACCTACCGTGTAGATGTAGATACCCACTAATTTGTACCATACCTACCGTTTAGATGTAGATACCCACTAATTTGTACCTTACCTACCGTGTAGATGTAGATACCCACTAATTTGTACCATACCTACCGTTTAGATGTAGATACCCACTAATTTGTACCATACCTACCGTGTAGATGTAGATACCCACTAATTTGTACCATACCTACCGTGTAGATGTAGATACCCACTAATTTGTACCATACCTACCGTGTAGATGTAGATACCCACTAATTCATCTAAATTGGTAATAATGGAAGTATTGTGTAAAATTTTCAAATGGAATAAAAACAGAAAATTACAAACCTGCGCATACTAAAACTGCATACAGCATGTTTTTGTTTAATTATCATACCAACAAACATTAGTTATAAGACTATAATTAAGGCAATTGGTTGGTGTTGGTATTTCTTTGATCGAAAGGTGAAACAGCTGTCGATTTAAAAAAAAAACGATTATAATGACGACAGGTTGGAATCGATCATGGGTTCAATTATGAATAGAATTGATTGGTTTTAATTGGTATCGCAGTGTAAAAATAGACGAACATTTTCGTGGTATCAAATGACGAAAGAGGTAATACAACTTTTGGTTTTTTGTTTTGGGGGTGTTATGCCGTGTTGCGCTACCTCCTTCTTACGATTTGGACAGCGTTTCAGTAGGTAGAGGTAGCATAACACCCCAAAAACAAATAACGAAAATACTTTTGGCCGTGAAAATCTAAAAACGTATCTGTAATTCAACTTACTTAAAATTTTGATAAATTTATTTGTGTATGTTTTGATGAAACTATAATCAACTAGCTGACCCGGACACGCGTCGCTGTGGCTAACGAAACACAACTCCATCTACTGATAACGCCAATACCCAACCTTTATAACCAACGTCATCGATCGTCGTTAATTTGCATACAAATCAAATCCACTCCTTTATATATTATATATTATTTCAACCAATTTACACAAAATGTTGACAAATTATACCTATACTTGAAATGATTATTTGGTGAAAATCGGGCCATTTAAATTATATATATTATTATTTTTAGGTTATTAGCTGTTGCGGGACCTTCGTCTCCGATGTTATTTTGTGGCTCTTTGGGTGAAATTATTAATAATTTACAAAAAATATAAAATACGTACATAATCATTAATTATATTAAGCATACGTAAATTTTTTTTAGCTTTATATGCCACAATCTGCTGTCTGCCACTGCGGTTTGTAGTATACCTATACCATACTAACCGTACCGAGGAGCAGGTCTAATATTGAAATTAAGATTATTAATAACATCTTGTCCCGATGAAGATAACATTGTTATTAAAACATGTTGATATTGTTAATTATGTAGTGGTTTAAACAAAGTTATTAAATTTTCATTATATTGAAATTAAGAGACTAAAGCCTTCCGCGGATAACCAGAAGAAAATGGATGCTGGCCTCATGAACCACTCTATCTATTGGTGAAAACCGCATGAAAATCCATTCAAGAATTTTTGAGTTTATCGCGAACAGACAGACGGACACACTCGCGGCGGTCAACTTTAATTTATAATTTGTAGAGATATTCGAAATGAATTCACAAGGCTATAAAAATCATCCAATAATTATTTATTATTTGTCTTTTGTCTTTGTCCTGTAGTTACGTTATAAAGCGTCGCGACGCTAACGAAGGCGAAACTTTGAAAAGCTAAATCTTTGAAAAGTCAAATACAGGCTGCATACCTTTACCTAACCAGTTTATTTGGTGGTAATCCGGACTAGATTACCACCAGAAGTAAAAATACCAGGACCAGAAACACAGAAAAAGCAGAGAGTTTAAATGGAAATCTATGGCTCAATACAGACAATACTGAAAAGCCAAGATGAATAAATATGTGAATGATTATATTAAAAAGGCTAAAGAAGGTGTTATGTGGCCACTGCGATCTTCATTATTGGAAATTTGGGGCAGCATCCAATTTCTTCTGGTTATCCGCGGAAGGCGGCTCTTAATTTCAACACAATGACAATTAAATAACTTTGTTTAAACCACTATATAATTAACAACATCAACATGTTTTAATAACAATGTTATCTTCATCAGGACAAGATGTTATTAAAAATCTTAATTTCAATATTAGACCTGCTCCTTGGTACGATTAGTATGGTATAGGTACTACAAACCGCGCAGTGGCAGACAGCAGACTGTGGCAAATAAAGCTAAAAAAATTTACGTATGCTTAATATAATTAATGATTATTTACATATTTTTTTTTTTTTTTGTAAATTATTAATAATTTCACCCAAAGAGCCACAAAATAACATCGGAGACGAAGGTCCCGCAACAGCTCATAACCTAAAAATAATGATAGATATAATTTAAATGGCCCGATTTTCACCAAATAATCATTTCATGTCATTTCAAAGGGGTTTTTCCAAGAAGTATCCTGTAGCTTACAGAGTTTTTAATCAGTGTTAGTAGTAGGAGTTCATTATTTGATACTGAAAAGTAAAATAAATATAAATACATGGTAAATTGTCGCTGAGAATGGCTAAACTCGTGGGGTTTTCCGAGTGGCATTGGGTTGAAATTACCTGCCACATATTACAAGCCAACTGATTTTTTTTTCGAACGCACAATTGCACGAAAGAAAGTCAACGTAATATAATGTTTATCTCGCTAGCATATAAAGTTGCATTAGGTAATTAATTGAACTATACCAATAGATGGCCGAAAGGCGGAAAGGCACTGCCTTTTTCTACACTAAAACAAACCAGTCTTCCCTTGTTTGCGGATAACGTACACATGTACTATTTTGGTAAAATACGGTCAACATTAAAATATAATATATTAGCTGACCCGGCCGCGCGTTGCTGTGGCTAATAAAACACTTTGTAAAATCCAACCTTTGTAACCACCGCCGTCTTTGAATTAATCGCGAAGAGACAGACAGATGCCGCGGAGGACTTTAATTTATAATACGTAGAGATGGTGTGAAAGATTATAATAGTGTGCATGAAATGCTTGGGGTAACTAACGTATTTAAGTTAATAAGGATTAATACCGTATCCGTCTAAATAACTTTTTAATTACCGTAATGTACGTGACCATTTTTTTAGAAGATAGAATTGGTATAGTAAGCTGTCCGCAAAATATAGATATATGCCTTCGCAGACTTTTTTGTAGATCTATAAAAGAGGAATATCCCACCATGAATTGTTTTGTTATATCCCAAAAGGATTATGCAGCGTTTTCGATGAAAGCTACTTCCGACACTTCCAACAATTATCGTTATGTTTCAACCAATTTACACAAATACTTGACAAATTACATACCTAAACCTTCCTCACGAATCACCCTATCCATTAAGTATTTTTATTAATTATATTTTTTATGTGAGTATGTACCGTAGGGTAGGCAGTGTGTATGTGCGTATCCAAGTATATGGAATCTCTGACGGCTGAAAAATATGAAAAAAAAATATTTATTTGATCATCTCACGATTCCTTCTTTTGGATTTAATGGTATGTCCTAAATGCACAATACGGTGCAGCATCCTTCGTTGGTGGCAAAGAAGCGAGATTTAATTTTCTTTTTGCTATCAATTTAGCGTATCGTGGTATTGGGCTTCTTCCGAGGTTTCCTTCTCCGTATCGGCACCTTGGTTGGATAGGGTTCTAACTTCACCTGACGACAGTAACCGAGGTGACTACGTGGCTCCCACACAAAGCACAATGAAAATGTGCTTGAGCGTCTGCGTTCTCTTCTGTATTAAAATATTTAAAGATATCAATGATTTTTTTCATTATCTCCACACAGGAGGCCCTAAAGAAAGCAATTTCCCTCTGGGCTCTTTGGGGATGCTGTATGATGGGTATTTTTAGGGAAAGGAAGTACTGGGAAAAAAAGGGTATGAAGGATAGGTGGGAATCTCTGGGTCAATGTGTCGAAAAAGTGTGTCAAGGTGTGACGAAGGAATAAATTCACTCCTCCCACTGCGGTATAAGAGAGAGTCTGGCTGCAGTGGTAAAAAGGTCTCCTTCAACCAGTCTCTCCCTATCAGTAGGTTGGCAAACGTGTGTGCCGCTAAGACGTAGACAAACCTCACCACATGAACTCGGGCACCCCAGCTAAACCACCAAACGTGGCGAACCAATTAGAATGACATAGGTATGGTAGGGGTGTTGGATATCCATTAAATGGAATAGAGCTGCATGTTTTTTTGAATAAACGAACAAAATTTTCGAATTTTCTTAATCGAATTTTCGATCGGCGAAGTTTTTTGGCGGTCATGGTGTTTTTTTTAATTGTTTTATTATATATTTAGATATAACGTCCATTGAAAACAACCATTATTTGTGAACTGTTGTGTAACATACTTCTCGCAAATTAATCGCTTCGATGCCATATAACTTTGTGTCAAAGATATCCACAACATTAATTTTGTTATCTCCGAGATGATCCATGCACGCCTTCTGGAAGTAGTTCGAAAACAGTGTACCTACAACAATGATTTCGTGCATTTTCGCACGAATCTCACGAAGCTCGAATTTAATGTAATCTTTCAACTCGTCGTCAGATTTCTTCATTCTCTGGTACAGCATTAGTGGATTGATGGAAAATTTAACTTCAAGCATTACATTTAACTGCTATATTTCAATCCACTTGTTTTTCTACTCTTTCATACTATTATTTTTTTATGTTTCGTGTAATACTGTTGAAACTAATTAATACATTTGCAATTTGCATATTACATATTACTCGATACCTTGATACGTCTAAAGCCCTCCGCGCGGTTCAAGCGCTATTTTGATCTATGTTCACGAAACTGGAATATCTGTTGATTAGACATGTAACACAGTTTATAAAAAGTGCCATTTTCACAACCTCGTGGTGGCGCTGAAATGAGTTCACAGAATTATCATAATTATGTAATGAATAGCCAGAAATAACAAAGATGAGGAATTTGACTTTTTTATTTCTTTTTTTTTTTCAAGCATTCATTGTACTACGTTGTAATTTAAAATGTGATAAATTTTACAAAGTTCAAGTAAGATCAATCGTTGAGGAATTTTTTCAAAAAAAAAACTATTTTTGTCATATGGCGACCTTAGCAGAGATTACCAAAGACTGAAAACTTTTTTTTTTCAGGGCATAGGTATACCTTATATACCTATGCCCTGGTGTACCATAGGGGGAGGGGTGTAGGAGGGTGGGGGGAAGGTGGAGGGGGGAAGGGTAGGGGAGGGGGATGGAGGGAGGGGAGGAGATGGGGGGAGTGGAGTGGGGAGAGGAAGGTGGAGAAGGCGGAGTGGAAATCACCCTAATACCATGCGAGCGAAGCCGCAGGAAAAAGCTAGCGTTTTATGGGCAAACAAGATGCGGAAGTTGAAAGGCGCTGTGCTTATAATCCAACAGTGAACCGAACCAATTGTCCAAGAACTGCAAACTTTTCTTCATCAGAACAATGATTTAGTAAAAATGTTCAAAATGGCATAAGTTCGTATGCCATCGGACAGCCATAATAACACGGATCTATGTGTGTGTTACTCTTTCAATAGGTGGCACGCGAGCTGTTTGAAAACTGA
Source organism: Limnephilus rhombicus (assembly GCA_929108145.2). Taxonomy (NCBI): domain Eukaryota; kingdom Metazoa; phylum Arthropoda; class Insecta; order Trichoptera; family Limnephilidae; genus Limnephilus; species Limnephilus rhombicus. The sequence continues at coordinate 42,549,135 of OV815274.1, read as the reverse complement.
ATGTATCGGGAATGAATGTATGGAATGCAGGAGGGGGGAGAGGAACCCGGGAGGGGGGAGGGGAACTCGGGAGGGGGAGACGAATACGGGAGGGGGGAAGGAAACTCGGGATGTGGGTAGGCGGGACGGGGGAAGGGGGGGGGGACAGTAGAGTGAATAGAGGGAAGGTGGAGGAGGAGGAGTGGGAACGCGAGAGGGGAAGGGGACGCGGGGGAGGAAGGGGAGGAGGAAGGTGAACGGGACGAATGGGAAAGGATGGGCAGGGAGAAACAATTTCTTTATTAAATGGCATAGCAACGAATGCAGGGTACCAGCTAGTTTGAAATAAATTATACGAAATCAAGAATTTCCTTCTAATTCGGAAAAAACATTCTATTTTTATTTTCGCTCGATAGGTACTTATGTATTCTTCGCTAACCGCAAGTAATGGGTCAACGCCAAAGATATTCAAATACAGAAGAGATATGCTATGGTGTCCGCGAAACTGTCGCCGGACTACGCGCTAATTAGCGCAGTTTTCATACAAAAAGAATTTGTTCATTTCGTTGATTTTTTGAAAATGTGCATTAATATTGGTTAACAATATATTTTGAATAAGGAAAGAATTCGTTCATTTAGTTAAACGTTCGTTTGGTTTATTCGTTAATTATTTGTTCTTTTAGTTTATTTGTTAATTGGTAAACAATATCGGCGACACCCGGAAGCGCAGACCCACATAGTAAAAACAGCAGATAGCACATCTACTTATATTTCAATATCTTTGGTCAACGCCATTGACATCAACTAACAGCAGTCTTGCGAACTTGCGGTAATAGCGCTCTCAATGCAGCAGAAACTGTCCCCAACCCAAAAATAGATAGAGAAAATGCACTATCAATATTACACCCCCGAATAAAAAAGTCAAATCATTTTGTCAAATAACCCACAACTAGTCAAAGAGTTAATAAAACGTTTCGAAAAAGTTTAGCCTTGCTGATGTATAAACGATTTTCATCAAGCTCAATGCTGAAAGCTTGAGACTACAAACAAACGAGTTTTTCGTTAAGTATTGCATTTTTATAAAAAAAAGTTGTATCATAGTTAGTGAATGCTTTTAAACGTAAAGAAAATACTTCGACCTTTTTTATGTCTCAAATTATTATTCTGTTTTTAAATATTTATGATTTTCTTTGAACAAGCGATAAAACTGTCGTTCGGTATCTCCTGGCTTTGATGAGCGTCGTTGCCAAACGTCTGGAGCTATTTTCCTCTCCCTCTCGTGGGCCGGAGGTGGTATAGTGTCGTCTCGCTCGCACTGTCGGATCTGGCGTTCCTTGGTTGGTGGATTGTAAATTTAGCCGCGGAGTGGGCGACTCAGGGCTGCCAATAATTGTTATCGTAGTGAAATTGAGGGAAATTAGACGAATCGACCTCAGATTTGCCAACGAAATTTACTCAAGAACGAAAAGATAACAAGTCGGGGAATATTTTCTAAAACTGAATGTAGGTAAAGGTAATTTTTTTCAAGGAATTTGATTTGTTTTAAAATCATTATAAAAAATCTAATTTCGGTTGTGACTCCATATGTGTGTCTATATCTCGGGTTCAATGAATTCTTGGTTATTGATTTGTATTTAAGTACAATCTTTATCAAAATTACATAGGTTTGTTTGTAGATTTCCGACAAGCATTAAGTTCATACCTAATATGATATTTTGTCAAATTGGTTCCACTTTTTACCTCCAATTTGACCTCCAACACCGCTCTAACACCGAACGATCGGAAGCTGCCAAATCCGGTCCACGCGCACTGCTACTCGCGTGACAATAGAGATAAATGTTTTGACGAGATGTTACTACGCAATAACGCCTCTGCGCGAGTTGTTAATAAATTCTGAGGTAGGGATCTAAATTTTCTAGAGATTGCTTCTTAGATTCAATCGGCTATGCTCTTTCCATTTGTCAATCATAAATAAAAAAAGACAAATAATCCAGTATCTGCCTGTTATTAAGTTTTGACAGTTATGAAATGATATTGCGCACGGATAATTTCAGAAATCATTGAATTCTAAGTGATTATTTAAAACAAACCTTAGCCAAATGAACAAATTTGATTAGGACCAGGGAGTTCTTGAAATGGACCAATTCACAGATCGAAGGAATAAATAAATTAATTTGACTACAATCAATAGACTTTATACTCATGTAGTCATTGTGAAGATTGTCTAGCGATAGTTAGAGCTCCTATATAATAAGATTTCTTGGCTGGGAAAGAAAAAAGTGGTCGCCCACAGATGGGACGAGTTGACGAACAAAAAAAACTTCCAACTTTAGATGGATGAGAGCTGGCGAAAAGGAGCAAAAGTATAAATTTGAGGCCTATGTCCAAGACTTAACGTCAGAGGGCTTGAAAATTGGTTTCTCTGTAAACCCTAGATACAGGATCGGTCATGAGCAAGCGCAATTTGAACAGTACGCTCCGAGCGCCGACTTGTCAAGGCGCCGAGGAGCTAAAGCACTGATAATACCTAACCTAATCTAACCTAACACAACGCCCTTGAGGTTTTTTCTAGCGCCAGACGCAGTTTGACTCGGGGTCGGCCCTGTCTAGAATTCATACCTGGACTACAGAATCTAAATCTAGGGGGCGGCAAAGGGGACAGTGGGGAGGTGGTAAATGTGCCATGCAAAAACCGCGGGGAGTTGCAGCAAAAACCGACTTTATCAACCAAAAAAGCGTCAATCCGTCACTGCCAAATAAAGTTTTCGCTGACCTTCTATGTACTACAACCTCCTGTTACATGTTTATGATATAGAAGGAGTGGTTATAACGGAGCTATTCATGACAATAAGGAACTCCAGTGAAAAATATTATGGCTTTAAAAAAATATGTTCATATAGACCAAGAAACGCTGATTCTGAATATATAAGTTTTATTTCATAATATTAAATGCAGAGTTTTTAATAAATTATTAAAAAGTGCATTTTTAAACCCCTTCGGAAAACACAGCGTTAAGTTGGCATTACTGAAATGGTTAACCGTGACGTCACAGTTAACCTGTCACCTGTGTATTGTATTGTATTGACATTTGAAATGACTTGAAGTGCACACGTACCTATGCAATTCAACATTTCGTGTTTTTGGTTTATTTTCATACTGTTTATAGAGATTTAGATAAATAATAGTTATTGTGTTTATTGAAACATAATTTAGGCCCTCAACAATTTACGAAAAGGGCTATATTTGCGGACAATCTGCAATAAATGTTGTCTATTTGAGGTTAAAGTCGTGTCATATTTTGACGTTTGTTTTTATGTATTTTCAAATTGTTTTTAGTATAGGGCTTTTTATACAAGTTGTTACACACTCGTCATGATCAGTGTATTATAAATACCAGTGTTTCTGTATGTATTATACATAAAACAATGTACCTACAAAGTAACACCTGACACAAAACACGATGTCACATGTATTTGCAATGAAAGAGATGATTTATTGTTTTTATATTGCACTTTGATTAAATACAATAACAGTAGCGGTGAAATGTGAACATTTTACCAATGTTTTTCTATATTAAAAGCAGTTAATCTTGAATAAAAAACACACCTCACACCTAAAAGTCATTATCCGCCATGATTATTCTGGGTTCTTCACAGTGTTGCCAACAGTTAGAAGTGAAATTTCCCTAGAATTTCACATTTACGCAATTACCTACGTAGCCACCTGATTGTGTAACACTAATCCTGTTATATGTTAATTAATATGATAATTAATTGGAAAGATATCGGATCTTGGTAAATATACTAATAATACCGTGATTTTCCAAATAAAACACTTTTTGCTACGTGAAGTAATAATTTAAAAGTACGAATACACTCACCACTGAATTAGAAACTGAATTCCAAATTTAAAAAAAAACACTTTGCAAAATAAAAATCATAAGCAACCCGCCGCTCATTTGTACCAAGCGTGGTATTTTGAAGACCCCCCCCCCCCCCCCCCCGAACGTGTCACGTAGTATGGGTACGTTCCCTAATATCATTTTGAGTTGTCAGTGTTAAAAATAACATGGCATGTAAGTACATGAAAAATAATTAAGATTCATAGGAATTCCAAAAAATATATATACGTATATATATATAAATAATACCAGTAATACTGTCATATGTAATAAAATTTTGGCCAGAGTTCGAAATTTCCCTAGATTTTGTCCTGATTTCCCTTATCCCTAAAAAATATTTTTCTCCCCTAGATCTAGGGAAATTTCCCTCGACATAACATCACTGATTCAAAATGACAACTTAAAAAGTAAAAAAATTAGACCACAGATACGGTGCGTTTCTGGGAGTCTTTAAAAATTAAAACTTTGACAATTATTTTAACTATTAAAACTAACTATAAAAATAAAAATAAAAATGCAGTTATTTAAGTTTGAAGGTCTTTATTCATTAAAAAAAATAAAAAAAATTGGACTGGAGTTCTCTATTTATTTTACGGTGAGTGAAATCACGAATGGACGCGCGGTACCAAATTTCGGTTTGCTACCAATTAATTATTGTAAGTAGGTAAGCATAGACAGCCCAATAATAGTAGAAGTAAGAATAGTTCAGAAAGTTCTAAACTATCAAAATAAGTTTGTGCTTTTTTCGTAATCTAGGTGGCAGCCCTGACGGCAGCTATAAAATAAACGCGTCATTGATTTGTGTAATTTGGTAGACATTTAATTGGTAACCCCGGCTTATTGGCTCTATTGAGGCTTCTGAACCGCTCAACAGAAATTCGGTTCAAACGACCTCAGATAAGATAATAAATTGTAATATTATGTATATTTAAACAACATCAAGGTAGACCTCCTCACTCTCACGTAGGCACTCAAATTATTGACAAATCCTTGCAAATGAATATATTACTCAATAATTATTGGCATAATCTTGTTTTTAGTGAAATTTTGGCAAAAGCTTTTTGACTGAGCATCTTTTTGCGTTTCTTCTGTCTGTAAATTTGTTCGAGGTTCCATTTCTGTTTCAAGATGGTGGCCGTTTAAATAGTTTAGTATGACGGCCTTGGTGGTTGAGAGTTACCTAAGTGTCTCGACCAGCAATCCGAAGGTCACAGGTTGAAATCCCGGCGTGAGCAAATAATTTTTATTTGATTGAATTGTGTTATTTCACAATTTAATATTTAAAAATAACATAAGACATATTTGAGACACGTTGCAATGTGGAAGATACTCTAAGTATCGGCGCCAAGGGGGCAGGGAGGGGCAGCTGCCCCCCCTAGAGATTCTAAAAAAGTTGCAACGCGGGAAGGAAACGGTGCAACTCGAAAAAACGCCTTTCAACTCCACGCGGCTGCTTCCAGAATTTCGTTTATACTTGGTATTACTTTGATAGTAGGGTATGTCAATTATTTCAACTTTTGAATTCAGAAACACCGGGGTCTCAAAAGTTGCGTCTTGCAAAGAAAATGAGAACTGCATTTAAAATAAAATTTAAATGGTTTTTGAAAATCAGAAAACAGACCTAAAACATTTAAAAAAATATATTTTAATTAATTTTTTTTTTCAATAATTTAAACTTTTAACGTTTGTTTGTTAATAAAAAATGCATTTAGCTGACAAAAATAAAGAAAAAAAATGAAGTGTATGAACACAAGTAAGTCAACAAGAATACTGATTTCATCCAGAAAAGGCGTTATTTTCCCCTTTTATATTTTTAACAAACACATCTCATATGTTTCAAAAAAAAATTTTTTTTGCGTTCTTTATACAGCAGTTATGGAATAAAAATTAAGTTTGGTACAAAATATAAAATATGGACCCTTTATTTTATTTTTTATCCAAATCACGAAATCTTTTTTTTTTTTCAAACTTCCGACCATTTTAGCGGGCTAATAGTGAACAATAATTTCATTTATTTTTACGTTTTCGAATAGCTACAGATCATACGAAACTTTTGAGACCCCGGGCGTATAAAAATAAGACTTTTTTTCTCTCTATGGAGAGCGACACAAGCTATTTGATAGCCCAATACTCTGCTTTGATGGAACCTGTAAATTGAAATACGCTTTGATGAAGAAAATACTCCATCATTTGATTTATCTAAATTACACCCCGCGCAAATGCAAACATCAGTCTAACGTCTCAAAGAAACTTGTGAAACCATCGCTCAATTTTATAATTTACCAAACATAAAAATTGAAGTCGAGCTTTGGCAGCAATTCTGGCATAATAAACCAAACCTAACAAATCGAACCGTTGTTGATATCCTAAAAGAGGCAAAAATCTTCTTTCCCAACGCGGAAAAAGCGTTGAAAATTTTGATCGCTCTTCCGTGCACAACGTGTATGGTAGAGCGATCGTTTAGCAGCCTCAGGAGACTTAAAACTTGGCTAGAAGCACTATGGGACAAAATCGCCCCAATGGTCTGGCCATGATGAGTGTACACAGAAAACTTATTCATGGAAACTTGGAAGATTTTTATAATAAAGTGTTCGAGAAGTTTTGTTACAAAAAACCCCCGAAAATTATGTTCTAATTAACCTAATCTTTGTCGACCCTTATATTAAAATCTGGTTTTTACAAAAAAAAATATACACTTATTCAAAATCAACCTCCCAAATTATTTTCATTGAATTTTTCTAATAAATGTAATACCTAACTTATTTACAAGTTTTATTTATTGTACAGTCAAGAGCTCGTGTAGCTTTACATGTTGGACTCTGTATCGTCTATTACAATCGCCGTAGATGTAAGGCTCATATTACAAGTGAAAAGCTTCATGTGCTCTCGACTCGAGGGTACTCTTGGGTAACCGGCTAAGGGACGCGGGTGTTTGGGCACATAGCAGCCAGGCCGCTCGCCCGCTCATTCTTGCCGGGACTGCCCCGTGATATTGGGACAAACTGCCCCCGATATCTTTCTTTTTATATATTTTCTTTGGTTTTAATCATACTTACACCTGTAAATATTTTTCTTTTTCTTTATTATTTCATTCTAACCAGATGCTGATCCAACAGGCGAACACATCTATGATGTGTCTTTATCTTGTTAATTAATGCAAATGTAAGTATGCATACATTTTTCTTTTTCATTATTCATTTTTCATTTTCATTTTCATTTTTCATCATGCATACAGGGACATTGGACGGTCTAGATTCGTTTTAAAATTAAATGTAGCTTCCTTTTTACAACAAAAATTAAGAGTCCTGCCGTGTGCGGCTAAGGAGGTTAAACAATCGGTTTCCTCACACAGCCGTGGGAAAATGGGTCCCCTCCAATGCTCTCGACTTTACCTACAATTCATACTTTTCTCATTCTCCATATCAACTTGCCCCCCCTGGGCTATCGGCTGGCGACGCCCTTGAGTATCGCCCTGATGTAAGACCACCATTCAGAACTGTATCGTTGCTTGGGTTTATGGGATGAGGTTTGTCTAGGTCTTGGTGGCGAAAGAATTGCCCACCTACGTCGTGGCGCGCCGGATCAGCCATCAAATAGATTGTTCATCACGGCGTCTTACTCAATAAACTGGCTGCTCACCTTTTTTGCTAGCATGTGTCTCAACAAAACAGTTTCGTGGACTATTCCGAACTATTCTATTTTTGGTACGATCAGGAGTACCCCAAGGCTCTGATTTAGGCCCACTACTCTTTTCTAACTATCTAATCATCACGCCGTTTCCCCCCCAGGCGTAGGCAGAGAGGGCGGACCGCCGAACAACTCGGTATTTTCCATATTTATTAATGGTAGGTATTACATAAGTAATTCTGCACTCCAGGTTTCTTCTTTTGGCTGATGACCTAAAACTATTCCTAGATATACTAACTTTAGAAGACTGCAATCGACTCCAATCAGACATTGATAGAATTATTGACTGGAGTAAAAGGAGTCGGATTGAGTTCAATGTATCTAAATGTTTATTTTTTTCATTAACTAGGGTGATTTATTCCTATTATTAGCGGTATAACGATAACGATTCAATGAACGCCTAAAGTTTAAAATTTGTCTCCACTATGCAGAATCTTGGAATCATGTTTGATAGTAGGCTGAAATTTCATGATCATATTCAGATGGCTTATAGCACTTCATTGAAAATGCTGAGTTCTGCGCACTGCGAGGAGATACCTGGGTTTTCATAATTCTATTCAATTCCTTAGCAAGGACTAGACTTGAAAGTGGATCGATAATTTGGAGTTCACACCAGTAAAGGCTTCCCTCATGTTAGAGAGAGTTCCGAAGAAATTTCTTTGATTTTTCTATATGGGGGTTGATGACTATTACTGGTAGTTCCATCCTACCGACTTACTTTTAGGTATGCTCGGAATGAACCATCTACGGGTCAGAAGGGATGTACACATTGCTATGCATTGATTCGCGAATGGTTTGAAAGCTCGGCTATCATGGAGAATATCCATTTCTATGTTCCTGATGGTTATCTCCGCCACTGACAGCATAGACTATTCTATCTCCCAACCTGCATGACTAACTTGACAATGGTCACGCCACCCGCGCCGGTCGAGAAAGCAATCTTGCTATTGAAAAGAATTCATTGGCATAACGACATGTTTAGCGTCAGTAAAGCTGCCTTTAAAAGGCAAGCTTTAATTGGCATCTAAGCCCATCCAGGCGTCCCGTGTTCGATTTCTCAGCTGGCTAAGTCCTCCATCACGATTCAAGCAACATTTTCTGCTTACTGTGGTGGTAGTAGGAGATTTTCAAATATTGTCGAGTTATTCGTAACCCGGGAATGTTTGTCTTTATTTTAAAAAAATAATGCTTACATACCTACTACCTTCGTTGAATACTCGTACAAATTTATTTTAAAAACGCATTCAAATGTTTAATTTTGTAATGTTATTGAAACAATAAAAATTAAATTGAATTAAAATTGAATTGAATTGATTCGGGAGACTGATCGAGGGAGACATAACCTTGACAACTCCAGCCAAACACTCTCGATCGGTTCACACGTCCGTCACTCCTTGACTCATTGACCCCCAGATTCCTACTCATGCATTTTTCCTTCCCCGAACTTTCTTTCCCTAAAACTACCTTCCACACAGCATCCCCAAAGATGACATAGTCCCTAACGGATTTTCTCAGGGCCTCCAGTGTGGAGCTATCGTAAAAAAGGCTTTTAGTTGTATTTGGTTACTAGATCTGAATAACTAGGTACTTCCCCACCTTACTCATTCCAATCTCCTTCCCCTCCCCTCTACATTCAGCCTCATAACATAGGTACCCCAATTGGGAATACCGTAGTCTCACTGAATCCACGTAAAAAATGTATAGATTCTTTTTCCAAGTGTCAAATTGTTTTAGGGTTTTTTGGTGGCTATGAATCATTATTATAAAATACATTCATGCCCTGATCTTCCCTCAGTAGGTATAAATTCGTCTTTAAAGTCAAACAATTTGTGTACAGGTAAAAGTTATCTTATAGTTACTACTATAGGTAATCATTATTTATCGATGCCTACCTGTTGCCTACTCTATTCAAATTCATTGCAGTGTACAGGTAAATCGTTTTAAACATATGTGAATGTATTTGTGCATACCAATAGTGTCGAAATTATCCAAAAACGTTTAATAACAATTTTGGAACCCAAAAGGTTCAGGTCCCTGAGGCGAATATGTGGTAAAACCATGTGGATACGATCGTGTGAGGAACTCGGAGAACCGCAAAGAATGCAAGGCTGATGTAAGCGTAATGAGTAAAATTAAGAAAGGGACTCGCAGATGGTTTGATGGTTAGATGGTTCAGAGCGAATGAACGAGGAAAGGAGTGGAAGGAGAACATATGACGCAAATGTGAATGGTAGAAGAAGTCGAGGACGCCCAAGAAAGACATGGCAAGACCAAGTGAATCAGATACTTGAGTCGGGCCATGTCAAGAGTCAGAATAATAGAAGAGCATGTATGAGACGATGTATGAATGTAAACGAGGCAAGGGGTGTGTGCAAAGACCGAGTTGTTTGGCAGTCCGTCCTCTCTGCCTACCCCCGCGGGGAAGCGGCGTGATGGTTAGTTAGTTAGTTTAACCCCGATCCTGTGTGCAATTGGAACTGTCCGCTCCGGGCGCCAACTAGCCAAGGAACCAAGGAGCCTAGGCGCTGAAAATATCACACCACATATCACAGCGCTCTCGAGGTTTTTACTAGCACCAGGCGCCGTTTGGCTAAGGGCTGAACCTGAGCAGTCCTCTTTTACCCCACAAATGCCCAAAGATGTTGGGAGAGTTAACGACTTTTATCAATTCCGTTTTTCAGATCTGTGGACAACGTTTTTTTATATCTAGGTTTTTTTGTATCTTTCTTCAGCTTCCTAAGGCATAGTTATATTGTTACTCTGAGGGCATAGTCTACGCGTTCAATATTTATAACGATCCATATGGATGGATCGTGAGCCAATAAAATCCACGATCTATCAATATGGTTTTGAGCTGTACCCTATACGTACAATATTTATTGATTGATCCTTAGATATTAATCGAGATAATATCGTGATATTTATTGAACGTATAAACTAGTGTGTTGACGGATCACAATATCGATCACATTTCTAGATTCCTGAATTCCGGATCGTGAACCCACGGATCGTCGTAAATATTGAACGTATAGCCTACACCATTATTTATCACGATCCACGGGTTCACGACACGGAATTCAGGAATCAGGAATCTATTTGATAAACTTCGGCGAATCACAATAAATATTGAACGTGTAGGGATCGCCTAACAAAAACAAAATTATAATTTAAATATTTATTATCTATCCACTACTTCACTACACAAGCGAAGGTCTCTTAAAAATAATGTACCCTTACCCAATCTAAATTATGAAGAAAAGTCTTGTAGCTATGTTTTAAGTGCAAATTTAAAAATTTTAAATTTTATTTCACGGAGTAATTAATTATAAGGTCCGAGTAAGTAGGTAGATAGGTACCTGTGTTCAAACCGAATCAAATTTTAATGTAATCTGACAGCCTGTGTGTAATCTACTCTAGTTTGTAACTTAATCGCGAGACATAAGCAAACAAAAAACTAATATGATACAGACATCGTGAATGGAAAAAGAAGTTTAAGATACATAAAAACATGATGTTAAAAACTGCGGAGATACGATAAAAACATTGTTTAGGAAACACGGCCCAGTGATCCGAAATGCGGGTATAGAATTTGGGATGATCCATTGTGATAACATCTACCCCAGTGAATAGGCTTCTATTTGATAGCGGGAGATCATCACCCCGTCCCCCATCACCTACCCCCATCGCCCACACCGTCAACCATGTAATAAAATGCTTGGGGTGCAAAACATTCCTTTATTTTGTGGAGATCAAAATACGATTAGTTACTTTGTCAAAATATTGCCTGCTTTTGGAGTAAATTTGTGAGTCGCGTTTTTTTACGAAATTAATTATTGTCTGTGATATGCGTTATTCTTTCGTGAAATTAATCCCGTTCAATGAACAAAAACTTGTTTTGAATTCAAGTTACATTTTCAAAACTGTAACTGTTAGTTTGAAGAATTCAGACAAGCTATGAAGTAGGCAGGTACTCCCTACTCATGGGTAGTGTAATATATTTAACGGAAGATTATTTTAAATGCCATTTGCATAATTGGAACTGATTTGTCGAGAATTTAGACTAACCCACGATTTATCAGCGGTTTGCGTTAGTAATATAATATTTTAACTGAAAATTATTTTTATTGTTTTTTTTTTTTTTAAATTGGAAGTAAAATCCCATGGTTTTTCATGGGTCTGCGCTAGATTGATCTTAAGTTTTCCTAAATATTCATCAAAAATTTAAGATGCCTTCTAACTTCATAAAAATAAAATTACCTATGAAAAAAAAATGTTTTTTTTTCAAAATATTTTCGCTTGTAAAATAGCTAAATGAGTCCGAACTCACGGAGGTGGTGAAACCATTACACTTTTTTTCGCATATTATGTAATTAGTAGTATTAGTACCTACGTAGGAATTTTATATTAGATGCATATTTCAAAAAAAATCGACACATTCAAAGGACTTGGCCAACATAAGATTGAACCCGCGACACATTGATGAGTACCTGACGATTTGGCCCCCTCCGCCACAAATCGGTAACGGGTATTATTTTTATTTGTACATATTTATTTGTATGAATATGGAACAAATTCTACAAAAAATTCCGAGCGCTAATTGTGAAACAGACAAACATGATCATCGAGGGGAATTATTACAAGTGGCGTATAGCGCCAAACGTCCTCCCCCAGGCTATCCCATTGCGATATACAATACAATAATCGGGTCCCGACACCACCATCCACCGCAAATAATTAACATAGGTACCTAACTACTACCTATGTTTCCCACCTTTTCCAGCGATTACCTAGTTTTTAACATATATAGCAGGGGTGGCCAACTTGATGGATCCAAGATCTACCGTTCACTGACAAAACCCTGTGCGATCTACCCAGTGGCGTAGCGTGGGTTTCAGCCGCCCGTGGCGGAGGAAAATTTCGCCACCCCCTTATTTGGGTACTTCAACCTCAGATTTTTAAGCGCCGCACCGGGGGAAAATGTTTCCTTCGAAATGTGCCGGCTGATGAATCCGTATAGGAATTTTACATTCTCAACTCAAAACTGGTTTAAATTAAATCTGCATGCGGCGAATTAAAACTACGCTCAGAATGTGAAAATGGATTTTCTTTGATTCTGGCAGCACTTACGTAGTCATCAACTAACTAACAACTTTATTTGAAATGTGTCAGCAGATGAATCCACAACTGGAATTTTACATTCTGACCACAAAACTGGTTTAAAATTAAGAGTGAGTCTGTTTGCGAGTCACCAGCTTTGATTAGTATTACCCTCGTAATATGTGAATGGTTTTCCAACGAATTATGATTTTTGGGAGGGAGGCCAAATTCCACAATATTTTTTTTGTTTTACACACAGAAAATGGAAAAATGAGGAAAATAATTCCCCTCAGGGCCTACGTCATCTTTGGGGATACTGTGCGGAGGGTCTTTTTTGGAGAAAAAAAAGAAGAGAAATAGTAAGAAGGAAAAAGGTATGATGGGTGGGTAGAATCTGGGGCCAGTGTATCTAGGAGGGACGGACGTATGAATCAATCCCTCCCACTGCGGGTAAGGCGATGTTCAGAGAATTCTGCTGGAGGGGTCTACAGGTCTTCCTCAATCAGTCTCTCCCGATCCGGCCTGCCACGCAGTTGGTAGGTAGACGCATACGCCGCCAAGATCCGGACAAACCTCACCCCCATGAACCCGGGCATGCTTAGTCACAAAACGTAGCGAACCACTTGGGGTGACCTATGGCAGAGGTGTTGGTAATCCAAAAAATGGTTCCCGGGGCGGCGGTACCCATACCCGCCTCCCAAAATTTAAATAATAATAATATCTTGTAAAAAATGTCTCCATTTCATTTCACGGATAGTTGTATTTCGATGGATCATCAAACCATCCATATGTTCAAAGTACAAAAATAGGATGAAAACCATTTTCATGTTCTGTGAATCAATTAAAGCCGAGAACTAGCGTACAGATTCACTCTTAGGTTAAAACCAGTTTCAGGTTCCGAATGATCTGTCAAAATTCCAGTAGCGGATTAATCTACCGACGCATTTCGAAGAAAATCGTTCTAATATTTCAAGTGGAGTTAAAAATTTTGTTGCAAACCATTCTTCAAAATTTGTAATTCGTAGGAAAACCATACGCACATTATGAGAGTAATACTAATTAAAACTGGGGACTCGCTAGTAGATTCACGCTTAATTTAAAACCAGTTTTGAATTTAAACTTCAAAATTTAAAACCAGTGAAGAATACTCGTCACATGGGATATAAAAATCGGCATAAAACGAGGTTGTAATAAAAAATAATAATTTCTGCTCCCCCCCCCCCCCTCCCCTCCCCCTAGCGATGCTTGAAAATCTGCTGTTGAAGAAGCTAAACAAATGTTCCTCATCCCCGGGCGGCAGACACATGCTACGCCAATGAATATCAAGTATCTGCAATTTGTTTGCCATTTTATAAATATCACTATAATCGTACGATTTTAACAAGTGTTCAAACTTTTTGAACATGTCGAAGGAGTTGCGATGGGCAGTACCGCCACTAGTTGACAGGTACCTACTGAGTATGCAATTTTTCAATGTAATGTGGGTAATGGCAATGTAAATGTAATGTGTAACATTATTCAATTAAAATGAACTTTTTGTTTTCAAAATTGGAACTACTTACCCTATCTGATCTATCTGCAATAAAGTAGGCACAAAAATATTCTTTATTAGAATTTGGGAGGCGGGTATGGGTACCGCCGCCCTGGGAACCATTTATTGGATAACAACCTCTGCCATAGGTCACCCCAAGTGGTTCGCCATGTTTGGTGACTTAGCAGGGGTGCCCGGGTTATTGGGGTGTGGTTTGTCCGGGTTATATACGTTTCTACAAAAAGCTATCCTTTTCAAAAACGGTGCTACTTTTTTTTGGTTTGAATATCACGTGTATTTTTATTATGTCGTTTAAGAAACGTCGTAATTCTTCAAGTTTACTAACATTTGATAGATAAATTTCTTCCTTCGAAAGGCAATAATCCATCCAGAGCACTAAACATGTTTCTCTTTCAGTAGCTGAAACAATAGTTTTTATTAGTATTTTTGTAAGATGATCCAACATCATAGCCTCATTCTTCTTCGTGTAGTTGATGTTAGTTGGTAGAGCTCAAAGTGAGATGCTGAGACTATTCAGCCAGTCGACGGCATCAGGAGTTACTTGGTTCAGCACACATGTGTCTCCGAGGAAATGATGAAGGGATCATTCTTCTACGGTGTGTTGTGTTGTTTCAATATGTTTACATACTTTAGAATTCTTTAGGCCCATTTATGCTTCATATATCCACAACGGCTGTCACAGCACCAGAAGCGTTTTAGTTAGGTCCACGTAATCCGAGGAAGAAAAAACCCTTCAAGTTTAGTGGTCGGATCCACACCAAGGTGCTAGTACAATCGTCACCGTAAAAAGACCGAAAGCAATAACATACACATTTTTTACGAGGCCCAGAGGAAAATAATTTCTCCCTGGGCCTATGTCGTTTTGGGATGCTGTGCGGCAGTGCCGGACTAACGGGGGGGGGGGGGGCAGAAGGGGTGGCCCGCTCTGGGCCTCTGTTCCTCGGGGGCCTCCAAACGCCTCCATGTTCCCTTTATCAAATCCTAAACAAGGCTTTAAGGGATAAGAACCCTGTAAAAAAAAATTATGACATTTTTATTTCATTTTCTGAAAGATGCATTTGTTGAGAATAC
This sequence comes from Limnephilus rhombicus, assembly GCA_929108145.2. Classification (NCBI taxonomy): domain Eukaryota; kingdom Metazoa; phylum Arthropoda; class Insecta; order Trichoptera; family Limnephilidae; genus Limnephilus; species Limnephilus rhombicus. The sequence continues at coordinate 42,533,848 of OV815274.1, read as the reverse complement.
TCTCACCAAATGTTTTAAAGAAATTCGCAAAATTGATGGAGATACAGCATTTTATGTGAAATCGTTTGAAACAGTTTGTATGTTGAATTATTATCCTTCAGCCAAACTCTGAATGCGTTTTTATCGAAACTTTTTTTTACAGGTTTTTCAACCTGGTTGACAACACATAACAAAAACTATACATCCGATTTGCATGCACTAAGTCTTAAACTGTTCGAAAATCCAGTGTCTATGCCGCCACGTAGGAGAATTTTGATATCTAAAAAAAAGAAAAAAATGGCGGAGCAGTGAATTTCATTTTCGATTTTTTATGGAAAATTTTCATCTTTCGTAAAAATAAAAAAAGAAAGGGGCCTTTTTAAAGAAAAATCCCTACGTGGTGCCATAGTGACTGCATTTTCGAACAGTTTAAGACTCGGTGCATGCAAATTGGATGTATAGTTTTTCTAATATGTTGTCAACCAGATTGAAAACCGTAGTTTCAACAAACTATTTAAAACGGTTTCATATAAAATGCTGTATCTCCGTCAATTTTAAAACATTTGGTGCGAGTATTACTAACAAATTCATCTTTCAGAAAATTAAATTAATTTTTTTTACAGTGACTGGTGCCTTAAAGCCTTGTTTAGGATCTGATCAAGGGAACATGGAACCATTTGGCGGCCCCCCAGGACCAGAGGACTGTGTGAACTGAATATAAAGCTTGTAAAATTACTTCAACTTCTTAAACTAGGGGGGGCCTCATTCAGCTTTGCCGCCCTGGGCCCTGACGGGCTTAGTCCGCTACTGCTGTGCGGATGCTTTTTTTAAGGAAAGAGAGGAGAGTTGGTTAGAAATCTGGTGGTAAGTGGATCTAGGAGTGACGGAAGTATTAATTCATCCCTCAAGCTGGTGAAGAGAGACCAGCTGCAGCTCAAAGGATCTCCCCAAACCAGCCTCTTCTAATCCGGCCCGCCACGCAACTGGTGAACAGGCACATTCGCCGCAAAGATCTGGACACGACAAGCCCGAGCACAACTGCTAAGTCGCCAAACGTAGCAAACCATTTGGTTGGCCTATGTGTTGTATCCATAACCGCCTCCCAAATTAAAATGACTTGAGTTGTCTGAAGTGAAATAAACCAGTGCATTCAGTCCCATTTATTTGAAGTGAAAAATCCAAATCTAGAACGGACTTAAGTTGTCTTAAATATCTTGTAATGGACTCTTAGGCATTAGTTTCTTACGTATTTCTTTCAAAGGGTAGGTACATTTTATTTTATTAACAATATTAAGCCATTTTTCGGGCCATTTGATATCATGAATTATTAATCAATAACGGTTAGGATTCACTGATAAAAGATTCAGGCCTTTGTTCTGTGGTTTTTCCATTCTCGTGGATCAAAAGGTAAATCTTGATCATGATTCTATGTATTGAAAATATACTCATTCTTAATTATGAGGCACACATCGTTGAAACCCCCCTGTAGACAAACATTCAGACAGTGGAGATTCTAGAGCTGGAAATAGCTCTAATACGATTTGAGAGAGTGTGAAGCTAAGAACAGAGCTCCTTTTAGATAACTGAATCATTATTGTTTTAAAATAAACGAATTTGATAGTAATCACAAGATCTCCAATCTTTGGTAAATAACCCATTAATAATGTGTTTCGTTCTCAAAGACGGAAGACTGAAATGCATGCAAACCAAAGCTTGAGGCGAGAAATTCTTTTCATTTAAATATTTTTTCATGCCGGCATTTTATCCACAGCTTTTCTTCTTCCCTGTCGAGCTTAAGTGCCATTACATTTACCGGAAGTGGGAGAAAGCATAAGTCAGATGAAAGGCGGTTGAGTGGTTTGGTGGGAAAGGTTAATCTTTTGGAAAAGCTAAGAAAAGCACGCGGGAAAATGACGGGTGACAAAATGGGGAAGGCAGATAGGTACTTACATCCAAGACGAGAATATAATAACTCAATTACGACCTTGAGACTCCTCACTTACAGTACTAACAGTTCTGTGAACAGTAGTTATTTTAACAGGGGTTAAAATTCTTCACCGTAACAATAAAAGCAAAAAATTAGATAACTTAGAAGCACTTGAAATCAGAAAATCCCTAAAGCGTCGATGACACGGGGCTAGTTTACAAGCTACTATCTGGGAAATTCACTATCTGTCAGTAAACTCGCCCAGTGTCATCGTGTCACTTGCTAACTAGCAGCAACTAGCAGATTGTTGACAATCTACGAAAAAAAGTTGAAAGTTCGTCAACATTACTCGCCTACACGCTTGCTCCGCTTGCTCGTGATTGGTTTATTTACGTTTCCAACATGGCTTCCGATAAACAGCTGATTTCGACTGTCAAAAATCTGAAGAATTTAGTTCACGCAGGCGTCGTTATTCTTGTTACTGGCGCTAAAAGCGACCTCAGTTTCCTACGCTTCTGAGCGAGTGGACAGTTTTGTGTGTCATCATGACAATCTCACTCGCCGATTTACCCGCTTTTAAAACTTAGTAGATAGTAGCTTGTAACTCGCCGTGTGTCATCGAGGCATAAATAATAATTCCAGTATTTTGAATAACCAAATTAATTTATCTTTCAGTCCAATTTTAATTTTTTTTCAATAAACCGCTCTGTTCTTCCCGGAAATCTCGCAATTACCCCCACCCCTTTGCTTACCTCCCATCCAAACACCTGAAATTTGTATATCTGTCAATATTCTGTATCATAGATTAGTTATAAAATTCTCCTGACGAAGGAAGGGTGCTTCTGAAACCGGTAGAGTGTTTAAAATAAAAGTGGTTTGAAACAAATTTATGTGTTTTTTATAGTTATTATTTTAGTTAATTTAGATAAATTGGGAAAACACGTTATTTAATCCTTATATATTTTAATAATAATATACAATACATTCTTTAATGAGCGTATTTTGGAGAGCCAAAGCAAAATTTTATGATGGACGGTACAAGTAATTGATCAGAATATGTATATTCCTAAATGTGATACGTCACTCGGGAAGAGACAGAATGATGTGTAAAGATTCGAATGAATGTTGATCCAATAAGAATGGTGTGATAAAGTCACATGATAGGCAAGACGAGAATGATGCTCTCAGATAAGTATATTTAATTTAAGGGTATGATGAGAGCAGTGGCGTAGCTAGCATGGGTGGCACCTGGGGCGGATGGGGGGGGGTGTCTAGATAATTTCAAAATATAGGCTATTCCGCCTATATAAGACCGACCGACACAGCCACAAAGTTACGAAAATATAAATAACAAACCGTGTTCATGTGTATGCAATATCTTGGTGACGTGTATGCAATATCTTGGTCGAGTGGCACCCCCCTTCGGGTGGCACCCGTGGCGGTCCGCCCCCCCCCCTACGCTACGCCGCTGGATGAGAGCCCAAAAAGGTGTTTTTTTTAGTTTAGACCTATATTCTGTTGGGTTTTTTACGCATCAGTTTAGGACATAACATGTGTGTAGGTTTCCGATTGTGAGATAATTTCTGCTCTCACGTATTAGGGGCAAGGCTGGGCAGTATTTGAATTACTTGTAATTGAAATACAAATACGTATTTTGTATTTGTACTTTAATTACTTACTAAAAACGTATTTTGTAATTGGTATTTTAATTTCCTGATGCTGAGGTATTTTGTAATTTGTATTTCAAAGACTTATAGCTTCAAAATACATTTTCAAATACATTTAGCGATCTTAATGTAAAATAAACTTACATATATAATACGTAGACTAAAAACGCTAGAATCCAGAGCAATATATTATGTATGTTAATATTTAGAGTTGGCAACACGTCCTGTGCTGTAATAGCACTGTTATCGTACATTTTCTAACATATTTGTATATTATTATATTATGCTTGTCATTGCTTTGTATTGTACATTTTTGTGTCATAGTATTAGATCAAGCACTATAGGAATAATTTGACTGAATACTAGATTATTTTTAAGTTAATTACAGTAGAGCGCACTTGAAGTGAAATAACACAAAACTGCGCTGTACAAATGTCGTGTTATTATAATAATTTTATTATTATTATCTAACACCTGGCCTATACCACAAAACTTTACAAGTGGAGCGGAGATGAGATGTGTCTTTTGAGCAATATGATTGGTCAATTTTTACACGTCTCTGTTTCATTCTGCTCAACTTTGCTTCTATGGAAACGCACCCTTAGATAAGGGTACTTACTAAATGTATTTTGAATTTCGTAGTTCCGTTTCTACTCTCTATGCAGACACTTTTCTTTTCCCATGATGCTTTGATATGTTTTGTTTTAGAGATTTCATCGTCATCAGAAAGCATGTACTTAACTAACTAACCATCACGCCGTTTCTCTGCAGGGGTAGGCAGAGTCTAACTCGGTCTTGGCACACACTCTTTGCCTCGTTTACATCCATACGTCGTCTCATACATGCTCTTCTATTTCTTGACATGGCGCGTCTCAAGAATTTGATTCACTAGATCGTGCCATGTCTTCCTCAGGCGTCCCCGATTAATCATATATTCTTCTTACGCTACTTTCTTTGTTCATTCGCTCTACATGCCCAAATCATCTGAAGGCCCCTTTCTTAATCTTACTCATTGTGCTTACATCAGCCTTGCATTATTGCGGATCTCCGCATTTCTTACACGATCATATATGGTTTGACCACACACACGCCTCAGGGATCTCATTTCCACAGCATTCAGTCTGCTTTCACCCCACCTCTTCTATTTCCATGCCTCACTGCCATTTCATGACGAAATGTATTTTTCAGGTACATTTATAACGTTTTAAGAAAACATTTTGAAAGTTAGTAGTGAATTTGATTGGAGAGATAAAGTTATGGATAGTAACCTTGCCCTAAGACAACGCAATATGCCGATATACGACCCATAAAACAATTTTATTTGTTCATTTAAATATTTCTTTCTTTCGGTTCTGTGATCATTTGTGGTTGTGGGCTTCTTATAAAACGACGCCAAATAACATCGCAGTTGTATTTTTTTGTCCTCAAAAAATTCAATAAAATTAAAAGTTACATCAAACAGGTCTCCTCACTTCTCACTCGAGGGAAACAAAGTTACCTTGAAGATTTTATGGCTGTATAAATAAGGAGTATTCAATGAATAAAATAATAATAATATTTGGAGGATTTATATAGCGCCGTTTTTGTGAAAAATCACCTCAAGGGCGCTGTACAAACTTATAATACATTTCTAAGAAGTTTCTATAATACATTTCTATGAAGACTTTATCTTGCATAAATTTACGAATAAAAGAAAAGATACCCACCAAAAGTTAACAAAATAAGTCAGTGTCAAAGTTTAAATCGCTAAAGTGTAGTAAAAAAGTTGTAAATATTACCATAGAAAAATGATATTCATATAATTTAACGATTCACCTTTTTTACTCCGAGACTGCAGAGTCAACCCTACTTATATCCCAGTATTCCAAAATTAAAATTAAAAAACGCATCTACTCTTCAACTCGGTGAACAAATGGAACAATCTGGATGCGATACGATACGATTGGGCATGGATTTTGTTTCTAGTGTGTTTCGTAGTTATTGACTTAGAAGCAGGGTTCTCGACAAGGTGATCGTGTTTTGTGTTGTGCGTGTATGGTGTTGGGTTATGAATATGAATGTTGATGTGTTGGTGTGTATTGTGTGATGTGTGTGTACGTGTGTGTGTATTGTGTCTGTATGTGTGGCTAAGCATGTAATCCAATGAGAGAGGTATGTTGCCCTAATAACGGGCAGCCCTCGGAACACTTCCCCCGGGGACAGATGGCGCTATATTGCTCGACATCACGTCAAGTAAACATGGAGAAGATTAATATTTCATGAAAATAAAACAATTGTTTCTATTACATTTTTCAAGGCTACTCGTGCGAATCCTCTCAGCGTCCATCTATTTTATTGTGTACAGTTTTTCGGAACTCATATTATGGTTTTCTTAACAGACGGAATGTCAGCTCTTATTCCAAGAAAAGTTTTCATGTACACTTCGGTATGTGAAGAAGAAATAATTGTCAATAGAAATAATAAACAGTATCTACCTACAGAAGAATCTATTTTATCATTATTATTTTAAATTAAAAACATCAGCTTATTGCATAAACCCCACCAGATTGGAAATCAAGCATCAAGTGCAAAATATGAAGTGCGTGCCTACCTACAAATCACAAATAAAAACATAAACGTAAAACGAACCCGTCAGTTGAAAAAAAAACTTTTTTTTCAATTCAATTCTTTAGAGATAAAATTAAAGAAAATAATCATAATTATATTGTATTTATACGTATCTATCGTAAAACATATACAACTTACGTCTAACGAAGTAGTTAACTTGAGCTTGTAAAACTTATTTCGGAGTTAAGCACGTCTTCCGTAAACTCTTAGTAGGTGCCTATAAGCCGGAAACTTGTGAATCTACATCACATTTGGAATCGATTTTGTAGTATCACTTTTTTATTTGAGCTTCCGTCTTCACTCGAGTAAATCGAGTGGGAATTTGAATTTTTTTAGAACAAATTTGAAAAAAAAGGCAGTCGCTTGGGAGTTAATATCAGCTTTAAAATGAGCCTAATTTAAGACCTGACACCAATTTTTTTTAACCCTTTAGTTTACGAAAACAGAGAAAGAGAGGAAATTCTCAAAAATGCGATGTAGATTCAACAGTTTTCCACGAGTTTCCGGACACTGCATAAATAGTTTATCGTTGTCTAAAACTAGCTTATCATTATCTTCATAATTATTTTTTTATTATCACGTATTGTGAATTTTCGTTTTAACGTAGAAATAATTCTATGCTCTGCAAAATATTCGAGATATATGTAGGTATAGATTAAATGTATAAATGAATGTTTAAAGCGCCCTTGAGGTTATTTTCTCACGAAAATGGCGCTATAGAAGTCATCCAATTATTATTATTATTATCGTCAATCTCTGGTTTAACACCGCGAGCCGCATATCCTGCTCATATCCCGCTGGGACCGAGTCGATCACACCGACACAATCCGCACACACACTTCTACACACCCTTAAGATATTCCTTACCCAAATATCACAAGCACACCACTTCATCTCACCATGCATACACACACAAAAACTAAACAAACGTTCACTCACACCAACGCAATTCCATATCGTGATTGTTTCCAAGGGTCTACAGGCTGCCAGTGCAAAGGGATAACTGGAAATATAGTAAAAAATGTAAACTATTTGTATGAAACGTTAGAAGACATAGTGAAAACGATTGATCTTTTGATGGAACGTGTTATTTTGCTTCTCTGGCTTGTTTCGTTGAAATTCTTTCGCTCTTATTATTTCGGAAGGAGAAATTCAATGTAGGTATTTTTGTTCTCCCTTCTTTTCTTTCTTCGGCTCAATCTACCCTTAACCAATACACTGAAGGGTGAACAACGTACAGACGCGCGCACACTTGTTCGAACCCTCTTTTTAGAATGGTTCTCCGACCTAAGCCAGCCGTAAAAGATTTCACGAGAGTTCGATTCCGGAACATAATATTTTATAACCGAGTTGGTTCTCTTGGTGAAATTAAAGGTAAACCACTTTTTCGTGTGTATTTTATAAAGAAACCAGACATGGTAAGTGGTAAGAAACACGAAGACTTTCGTCTTGTAAATATTTCAATCGTAACTTATTACAGTCTAATAATACTGGTCTGAAATTAAAGATATGTTGCCATTTTGTTATAACAAATTTATGTAATACAAACTTTAATAACGATAAAATAGGTACAAAGCAAAGTAGTGTCATCTCGAAAAAATTGGACGAAGCCATCATACGAAGACTGTTGTGATCATATTATATTGTTTATGTGTTATCAAAACCACCACTTCAATGGATCCATTCAGATGTTTTAATGTTCATCATGTTTTACATAAATGCTTTTTGTATTTTTATTGCCCATTCAATTTTCATAATCAAAGCTCTGATTTAAGTAAGTAACCAAATGTAATAAACACAACAACATTATCTAATAGGATAAAATTTTACCTATGGTAAGTAATTAAATAATCTATATTTTGTCAGAAACCCAGCAAAAAGTTCAACATTTCGACTAATCAATCAGTTTAACGTTATTTCGCTACACTATACAAGATATACGTATTTTAGTAAGTCTGCAGAAATCCAGATAAGACCATTAATAGCAGGGTCATCACGACGGATGTGAGACTAAAACACCCGTATTCAGAGTCGATCCTTTGGTTCAAGGAGCCTTCCTTTCCTCTAAGGAACGCCGTTTTGTTTTCAGAGACACATCTAAGGTCGGTGTGACGTCACTAAATAAGGTAGCTACCTTCCTTAAGATTTACAAAATTTTTGTATTCAGAGACGTCACTACGTAAGTCTCTACGACACGGCGCATGCGCATTCTTGCTTACTTTGATTTTTAGCTGTCAAAAGTCAAGGTTGGTGGTAAGGGTACCTTTAAACTTGCCAAGTCGGTGGTTTGTTCCCAATTGTTACTGTCGTAAACATAAAACAGTGGAGATGGATGTTATGCAAATGGATAATGAGTTTCTCGATTATGTCGTTGATCCATATCATACACGTGACGACATTGGCACGGGCGCTATGGGCAGCGTACGGCGATATTTACGCGATTTTGAAATTCCCTTTACAGTGACTGCCAATTTAAGGATCGTTATCGGTTGGAGAAAACAACTGTAATGCTTGTATTAATTCCTGTATTATTTCCAAATTACTCTTTAGTAAATAATAGAGGCTTGCCCATACCTCCTGTTAATCAGGTAGCTATCGCGCTGCGATTCTACACTACTGGTAATTATCAGGTAAATATGTACGTCTTTTTACTAGATATCTATTGTAAAATTCTGTTCTACTTTTGTGAAACTAAAATATTGCACTTTGTGAAAAGCTATGATGAAACTTGTTCTTTACATTATGTCAATACTAAATGAAAACATGAATGAAAAATTAACCAGATGCCCTTAGATGTATAATATATCTAGATCATCTTGTAATTATTTCCATTAACTATCTACATATATAATATATATGATTCCAGATTGTTGCGGGAGATCTTCACAAGCTGAGTCAACCAACCTCCAGCAGAGTGGTGCAAAAGATTTCCTCCGGATTGGCGCAACGGTTAACGGAATTTATTTATTTTCCTCAACGGCCCGAGGAATACGCTGAAAATCGAAAACTCTTTTATTCAAGAGCGCAATTTCCAGAAGTCGTCGGGTGCATAGATTGTACACACATTGCCATCAAGAGCCCAAGCCAAACAATAGGGGAATCTTTTCGCAACAGGAAAGGATGGTTCTCTTTGAATGTGCAAGCTGTTTCAGGTCCACGTTTGGAATTTTTGGACATCGTTGCCAGGTGGCCTGGTTCTACCCACGATTCCAGGATATTTCAAAACAGCACGTGCCGCCTAAAATTCAAGGAGAAAAGAATTACAGGCATTCTTCTCGGGGACAGCGGATATGGCCAGACGAATTATATGTTCACATCAGTGTTAAATCCTGCCAATGAAGCGCAGGAAAAATATAATAAGGCCCAAATTTTCTCACGGAATGTAGTCGAAAGATTATTTGGTGTATGGAAGAGGAGATTTCCTTGTCCGAGGAGGAAATTAGAAAATAAATTATCTAATACTACAAACATTATAGTTGCGTGTCCCATTTTGCATAACCTGTGTATATCTTCAAACGACCAGCATTTTGGGCGGTTTGAGGGTATAAATATACCTGTCAATTCGGTGGTACAGTCTGCTTCAGGCAGAACAATAAGAGATGCGTTTATCCAAAGACATTTTACGTGACATGTAAAGAACTTTGAAAGGTCACCATATATAATGAATAATGACATCATATTTTTGTAATATGTAATGAACTGTGAAAGGACACAATCTCTAACGTAATGAATAGTGAAGTCATATATTTTTGTAATGTGTAGTAATTGTGCTGTGTAATGGACTGTGAAAGGACATCATATCTAATGTAATGAATAGTGAAGTCATATTTTTGTAATATGTTATAATTGTGCTGTGTATTGAATTATGAACAGGCACAAGGATTTATCTTAAATATATACCTATGTATGTATAAATAATGTGTGTATCAAGGTAGTGTGAAACTCTGTCCATAATTAAAGAAATAACAGAATGGAAAATAAATAAAACATCTATTGGAGATTAATATTTTTTTTATTCAAGACTATTCGCCAGAGCTTTTTCTAGTTCTGCCTTTGCTTTTTTTAATTTGTAGTTCTAGAAGCTCGTACTGCAGGCGGCTCCTTTCACCTGCTCCAGGGCAGTCTCCCTCTGTGCCCGGGCACTTGGCAGTCTCCAACCTTACTACGTGGATTTCTTCATCGTAAATAATTAAATTTCTATTTCTTCGGCAACGCACTTCGGCCTCGTCCCGAACCACCTGCCCACTAGATGGTACCAAGTCTGAAACAACACAAAATTACAAGCCAATTAGTCAATAATGTAATTTTTTTTTTTTTCCATTAACTCCACACAGGAGGCTCTGAGGAAAATAACTTCCCTCAGGGCCTATGTCATCTTTGAAGATGCTGTGTGGAGGGTCTTTTTGAGGAAAGAAAGGAGTGAACACGGGTCTTGAAGAGACCCATGTTGTAGGAGGGAGGAAACACAGAGGCCGGCAAATCGTTCCACAGCCGAGCCGTTGAACTCAAGAACGAGTCATAGAAACGACCCGTTCTCATGTGACTAATGTCAACCGTGTACAAATGTTGGGCGCGTGTTTGGCGTGTTTCCCGACTATGCACCGGTGCCGAGGGGATAAATGACGCTTGTTCCTCGGAGCATCTTCCATTGTAATACCGGTAGAACAAGGACAGCATTCCCACCTGACGCCTGTGCTCTAAAGATTGCAGTCTGTCTGTTAAGATGGGAGAATCTATCAAACGGACCGCCCATTTCTGCACAGAGTCAAGGGTTTTTCAATAACAGGTTCAGGCCACTATGTGCCCGATGACTCTGAGATGTTTAGGTTTTCCAAGGAGAGGTTGTGTTTAGCATCTCTGTCACATGAGACGCTTATGGCGGAGAGCGTTAAGCTCTGCTCTCCAAAATTATATCCAATGGAAGACGCTCCGAGGAACTAGCGTCATCAATCCCCTCGGCACAGGTGCATTATCGGGAAACACGCGCCCAATGTATGTACACGAATGACATTTGTCATCAACAGCTCGGCTCTGGAACGATTTGCCGGCCTCTGTGTTTCCTCCCTCCTACAACATCAAGACTTCCTACCTCTTCAAGACCCATCTTCACTCCTTCCTTAAAAAGACCCCCCACACAGCATCTTCAACAGGGCCGCTCTTTAGGGTGGAGAACGAGAGGTTAAACTAAAGCTCTCCGAGCATTGTTTGACCCTATGAAGGGAATTGCAAGTATTCAAGTGCAAGATAAGTGCAAATAGAGATGTAAACATAGTCACCTCTTTCTTGGGAATAATACGTCTTGTCTTCGTCTTGAGCTGGGGGGTTGAACTTTCCTCCGGTGTTCTTGTTATATCTGAAAATTAATAACACTTTTTACAATATTTCTATCTCAAATATTAAGATTTAGCATGACAACTGATGAAATTATGTTCACACAACAATTTGTATTGAGTTCCTATAGAGAAATGCGAATGCTACCATCTAAATATAAATAAATACTCCACATTCATTTAAATTTAAAATTGCAAAGAATCAATTACATTATCAAAAACTAACCAAACACCGGCACTTCCATCGACTGGTCAGCCCATTTCCGTCGACTGGTCAGCCCATGGCATGCTGAATACAACAGACGTGCTGACAGCGGTATCTGAAACTTAAACAATACTTTGAATAAGAAATAATGCCAACGTTAAATAAACAAGTAGCCAAAATATTTCGCATAACTTTTTTAAACTAACCATCATATGAATTACAAATAGAGTGATCGCTGTCATTGCAGAAGCTCAAGTCTGTATCGGTGGCCAAATCCGGTATGCCGTCAACGGGATGGTGCTCATTGGAGACACTTGGCAACAGCCCGCCCCCTCCAGTCTTCAACTTGCTCCTCTTCTCCTCGCAGAGCTCCATCTTCCTTTTTGTTTTTAAGTTGTCTCAACATTTCTTGAGCTGCGCTTGGTTCCTCTAAAATGAATTCAAGATAGTATTATAATAGTATTAAGGAGTCTGAACAATAGAAGAGTATGTATGTGAATGAAGAAGAGTAACCCTGAGGGGAAACGGCGTGATGGCTAGTTAAAATTTAAATTACAAACGATACAAACCTTTTGATTATCGCCGATTGAATTAAAATCATTGTCAACTTGGCCCACGCGTTTTTTCTTTTCACCAAGCTGCAGATGATTCGTCGAAATGCTGGCTACCGCGGGGTTGTTGTTATTTCTTGATCAAATCTAATAAGCACTGTTTTTCGCTTGGCGTAATCATAATCCGTGAATTCATTTTAAAACGAGATGCGTAGCGCTAGAACTTTGACAGGCCAACGACGCATAAATAAACAAAACTGACAGATGCCTGATAAATCCATGGATACGAACATAGAAAAACACACAAATTGTCCCGAAACGGGGCATGTTGTTTCCGTAGAAGCAGAACATCGGCAAGTTTCGGATGACGTCACACATTTATTTCGGCATAGACAAAAGGTGTCTACCTTAGGAAAGGAAGCTCAAAGTGTGGACTCTGAATAGAAGCGTTAAAGGTAAGGACGGTTCTTACCTTTGCTAAGGTAAGGCCGACACTTGACTTAGACAAATTTAAGGATCGACTCTGAATACGGGTGTGTTACTTACTATGATACCAATATGATCGACAAAATACGCTTCGTACACGTATAACCAATAATATCTACAGCGACACTACCAATGAACGTATAATTAATAACGTAGCCCTTTACAATCAGTGAAGATGGTGCAAAACCGATCAATCCATTCATTCCTTTCATCTGGAGTACCCCAGGGGTCCGTTCTGCGCCGAGAACACTCTTCATCCTCCTCACCAATAATGTCGCTAAATAAATAGAATCATTTTGCCTTCTATTCCACGCTGTTTACTTTTACTGTTTACAGTAGAAATAGACATTCTAAAAATTCGCATAACCGAATGTATAGAATACTTGGTGGGTGATCTCAAATAGATTGAAGGCTGCGTTTCTCTGGACAGCCACAAGCAGACGTCAGCATAAGATTGATAATCCTGAATAACTATTTCAGGAACTGACATTACTCTAAACTCTAAAGACACGTTTCAAACTACTGAGTTCTTTCAATTAAGGCAAATTGCATTTCGGAGAAACCTTCCGATAGAGGCAAAAAATTGGTTAATTTTTGTACGTTGTTTCACGTCTAGAATACGGTGACGGAATAATGTATCCCCAATTATTATCAAATTAACAAATCACAATCCGTTTTCAATACCGCCATATCTAAATATTCTCATATTTCAAAAAAATCTCAAAAAATGTCATTTTCAAATGTCCTGAAAGAATCCAGTTCCAGCTTTGCTAGATGGTATAAATCAATTAACGGAATGGCTCCGGCTTAGGTACTTATCAGAACGGTGCATTCCTACAATTATTCACGGCATTCAACTCGTGGATGAGCGACATCATCAGATTATCTAAATACCTATTATTATTATTTTTTTAATGATTATTATATATAACACTACTGCCTTTGAATTCCAGGGTATGGTAAGATTGATAAATGTCGGCAGGATGAAGGTCTTCAGAAAGTTTTAAATGAGATGACAACAATTCCTTAGCTCGCAATATTAAAATAATTTTTGTAGGATGTTTCAATGAAACTATATTGATTTAGAACCCTCCTCCTCTTATGTAGATCCCTTTTTCTCAATTAAGAGACCAGAGTGATTGCACGAGAACAGAGGAGACTAAACACCATGACAACTCTGGCTCATAAGCCGATAAACGAAATATTTATTTAATAATAATAAATTACAGCAGTTTTGGGGTGAGGGCACCCCTAGCTATATTTTCCGTCGAATTGTACAAATATCTACCTCTACATATAGCCACAGCTACCCCTGGGTCACCAATACATCCCAAACTGAAGGGGTAGAAAAAGCTGGATAGTTTCTTAACAAGGAAAAAGCATTCAGTATTCTCCTTTTATCTCTTTTGTGCACATGGGTTATCAAACAAGAAAACACGATGAGGAATCACGTTTTTAAATAATTATTTATGTAGGGTGTACTGTAGCATTTTAGAGGTAATAAGTAGGGTTGAAGATAAAGACTTATTGCAGCGAACGATCACCGCGATTTTAACTGTTAAAGTGTTTATTATTGTTTGATTCGATATCAGTGATCGGTAGGTACTTACATTTACGATTATTTAGGCAAAATTTAACATCTCAAAAAAAACAATAGCTATTTACATTAGATATCAGTGACTTGCTGTCCAAAATAGCTGAAAAGTTGTGCCTACCCTAGGGAAAACGAACCAAAAAAAGTAATTGAAAATGATAAAAAAGCGAAGAACAACAATTATTAGCGAAGATGATGACTGAATGTATCGAATGCCTTTCGTAAATCAGTATAGACTGCATCTATTTGTATTAATGTGTCTAAATAAGTAGTTAAAAAGTCTACATATTTGAATAATTTTATGGTAGTGGATCTTTTACAAACGAATCCATGCCGAAAAAAGTTTAAAATATGTTTAATATTTGTAAAAACTCTTTTATAGATGAGGCATTCGAGAATTTTGCCAAAATTTTCGGCGATAATCATTAGAGAATTCGCTTTTTTCCCCGATTTGAAGATTTGAAGAGTGAAACGTGCGCTATTTCCAAAGATCAGGAACAGAACATAACATGAAGAGGATAAACAGGAAATTCAGCATTTGAAATAAACAATGGTGGAATGGCATCTGGCGTCTTAGATTTACTCGTGGAAAATGTGGGGGTTAAATACAATAACTATGTATCCTAGATAATAATACAAATAATTCCTATTTCCCATTTTATACGAAGACAGTTTTATAAAAATTTCTTGGGAATCATGCGAAATGTTTATTTAGACGCACTGCCGTGTCTCACCTATTTATGAGTAAGCTCTGTTCCTGAAATAGAATAACTTGACTACTTTTAAAACTATAACCTATTATCAATATTTAAGCATTAATTTTAAAAGTTTTCAACGTCTAAATTGTTACGAGCGTGTCTATTAGACGTGAGAAGGCCAGAGCAATAATATTAGCCATGTTTCTAGATTTTGAATGGCCTTTGAGACTTAGGTACCTACATATCTAAAAAATTAGATAGCAGACACCTAACTAAACTATATTACCTTATACAAATATAACTAACTAAATAACCATCATGCCGTTTCACCGCAGGGATAGGCAGAGAGGACGGACCGCCAAACAACTCGATCTTGGCACACACTCCTTGCCTCATTTACATTCGTGCATTGTCTCATACATGCTCTTCTATTATTCTGACTATTGACATAGCCCGACTCTAGTATGTGATTCACTTGGTCGTGCCATGTCTTTTTTGGGCGTCCTCGACTTCTTCTACCATTCACATTTGCATCATATATTCTTTTAACACTACTTTCTTCGTTCATTCGCTCTACGTGCCCAAACCATCTGTGGGTCCCTTTCTAAATTTTGCTCATTATACTTACATCAGCCTTACATTCTTTGCGGATATCCACATTTCTAACACGATCATACATGGTTTTACCACACATACGTCTCAGGGATCTCATTTCAACAGCATTCAGTTTACTTTCATCTTTCCTCTGCCAGTTCCATGCCTCACTGTCATACATCAGGGTAGGTACCAGGACTCCATTGTGGACTGCTAGTTTCGCTTTTATTGAAAGCTTTTTATTAGCTCCAACGGCATTCAGTCCTCCATTAATGGAGTTACCGGCATTTACCCTCCTTTCAATATCTCTATCAGCCTTCCCATCTCTCGTAATATGTTTAATATTTGTAAAAACTCTTTTATAGATGAGGCATTCGAGAATTTTGCCAAAATTTTCGGCGATAATCATTAGAGAATTCGCTTTTTTTGCCGATTTGAAGATTTGAAGAGTGAAACGTGAAACGTGTACTATTTCCAAAGATCAGGAACAAAACATAACATGAAGTCATTTGAATTCAAATAAATTATTCACTAATCGTCAATCCGCATATAGAAGGTTTCACTCAACAGAAACCGGAATACTTCGTATGCTGTCAGATGTAACTTTGGCCATAGAGTCAGGTAAGTTAGCACTTATCGCACTCTTAGACATGAGTGCAGCGTTTGACACGATTGATCATGACTTTCTCATTAAGAGATTAGAGGAAACATTTGGTCTGAGTTCCGATATTAAAAATTGGCTGGTGTCATATCTATCCAATCGCTTACAAGCCGTTAAGGTTGGAAATAAGCTCTCTAACTTCGCAACACTTTCTTCAGGGGTACCCCAAGGATCCGTTTTAGGCCCACTTCTTTTCATCCTTTTTACAAATGATGTCGCCAAAATAATCGAGTCATTTGGTCTCCTGTCCCACTGCTACGCTGACGATCAGCAAGTTTATTTTTACTGCTCTCCAAACGAAATCAACAGTCTCAAAATCCGCATAGCTGAATGCCTAGAAGCAATAACTCGTTGGATGTCTTCAAACAAGCTGAAGCTGAATCCATCTAAAACTGAGTTTCTATGGGCGGCCACAAACAAACGCCAACATTTCATAGACAATACACCTATTTCCATTTCCGGCAACGATATTATTCCAAAGACAACAGTCAAACTTCTTGGCGTTAATTTAGATTCAGACTTTTCGTTAAAAAGTCAAATAAATGGGACAGTAAGCACCGGTTTTTTTCACCTAAGACAACTCAAGTCAGTTCAAAGAAACCTTCCTACAGAGGCGACAAAACTATTAATTAACTCTTACGTAGTCTCGCGGCTCGATTACTGTAACGGCATCTACGCTAGTCTTCCCAAATATCAAATTGACAAACTTCAATCCGTGTTTAATGCAGCGGCAAGGCTCATAACTGGGGTTTCTAAATATTCGCATATTTCAGAACACCTTCGTAACCTTCACTGGCTCAAGTGCCCTGAGAGAATCCAGTACAAATTGTGCTGGATGGTTTTTAAATCAATCTACGAAATGGCCCCACCTTACATCTCCGAATTATGCGTCCCGGAAAATACCGGTCCGAGACAATTAACCCTTAGATCAGCAACTTCATCTGCTAAAGGCAGACTAATAGAACCTAAACGAAAGCCAAATACTATGTTTGGAGATCGTGCTTTCGGAGTATCTGGGCCTAAGGCTTGGAATAGACTCCCTCCGGAATTAAGATGCATAACAAGCCCAACAGAGTTTAGGTCCAAACTAAAAACCTTCCTTTTTGGGCTCTCATACCCGTAATTTAAATATACCTATTTGAGAGTATCATACTTGTATTGTCTATGATATGCCTTAATCACACTTTCCTTACTGAATTAAAATTACTCGATTCCTTACACATCAATCTGTCTCTTGACGAATCACATTTAGAAAGATCAAATCCTTATAGGATTAAATAACATGTGTTCACAATAATGTCCTCTGCGTGCGAACTCTATCTAAATTTCTTTAAATGGACAATATACAGTGTTAATTTCAAGCGACCTCCCAGGTAAGTATGGTCCTGTTTTCATTAAATTTTAGGCAGCATCGCGTTCATTGGTCAAAATATTGTACACATATTTTCGTATCGGTGATCAATGAACCGATGTATGCAATTTTTAGCCATAAGTTGTTTATAATTGTTTGCCTAGCTTGTAGTTTTTAGATTTTAGAAATGTATAATAAGTTTGTACAGCGCCCTTGAGGTGATTTTTCACAAAAACGGCGCTAAATAAATCATCCAAATATTATTATTATTATTATTATGAAGAGGATAAACAGGAAATTCAGCATTTGAAATAAACAATGGTGGAATGGCATCTGGCGTCTTAGATTTACTCGTGGAAAATGTGGGGGTTAAATACAATAACTATGTATCCTAGATAATAATACAAATAATTCCTATTTCCCATTTTATACGAAGACAGTTTTATAAAAATTTCACCTAGAGTTTTATACGAAGACAGTTTTATAAAAATTTCTTGGGAATCATGCGAAATGTTTATTTAGACGCACTGCCGTGTCTCACCTATTTATGAGTAAGCTCTGTTCCTGAAATAGAATAACTTGACTACTTTTAAAACTATAACCTATTATCAATATTTAAGCATTAATTTTAAAAGTTTTCAACGTCTAAATTGTTACGAGCGTGTCTATTAGACGTGAGAAGGCCAGAGCAATAATATTAGCCATGTTTCTAGATTTTGAATGGCCTTTGAGACTTAGGTACCTACATATCTAAAAAATTAGATAGCAGACACCTAACTAAACTATATTACCTTATACAAATATAACTAACTAAATAACCATCATGCCGTTTCACCGCAGGGATAGGCAGAGAGGACGGACCGCCAAACAACTCGATCTTGGCACACACTCCTTGCCTCATTTACATTCGTGCATTGTCTCATACATGCTCTTCTATTATTCTGACTATTGACATAGCCCGACTCTAGTATGTGATTCACTTGGTCGTGCCATGTCTTTTTTGGGCGTCCTCGACTTCTTCTACCATTCACATTTGCGTCATATATTCTCCTTACACTCGCCTTTCCTCGTTCATTCGCTCTACATCCCCAAACCAACTGAGCGTCCCTTTCTTAATTTTACGCATTATGCTTACATCAACCTTGCATTTTTTGCGGATCTCCACGTTTCTCCCCCGATCTTATATGATTTTAAAACACGTTCACCACAGGGATCTCATTTCTACAGCATTCAGTCTAATTTCATCCTTCCTCTGCCAGTTCCATGCCTCACTGCCGTACGTCAGGTTAGGTACCAATACTCCATCATGGACGGCTAGCTTCGCTTCTTTGGACAGTTTTAGTTGGTGCCAACGGTGTTCAGCCCTCCTTGATTATTATATATTAGGTAGATAAACTTTACCGAAATGAAAAACTAACCACCCTGCCTAAGAGCATGACCTACCCATTAACTAAATGATTTACCTAGGAAACCTGATATATTCATGTATTCAACACCCAATAAACCCATTTTACCTAGTTTACCCAATAAACCCAAAAATTTTATTTCAGATACTGTTTTTCCTTTGTTACCGTGAAATATTTTCAAAGCGCGGGTTAAGCTTGACTCGACGCGCGGGTTAAGTTTCGTCGAATCACAATAATTTACCCGCTGTCGTTGAGCGAGCTTTTTGTAATAACGCAAACAAACACGTTGTTAGGTGTACAGTTTCCTTAAACATGTATAGATAATATTATTACCAATATAATTGTTCGTAATAGGTAGCTACCTAACTATTTTTAAAAAAAGTTTAAAAAAAATTTAAGAATAAATTTAACTTTTATTTTAAGTTAAGAAAATTTTGCCAACCACCTATTAATTTATAGGCAGTATTAATTAATATTCGCTTTGCACATTACTTTTCTCGAATTTAGTTTCGAAGCTTTGAATGTTAATGTTCATCTTTTCTGTTCGGCGGAAAACTTTTCATCATCGTTTTGACTGGATATAATCGTGTTCCGTTGCAGTCATTAGTCGTTAGTTATTACAAACATTAATTATGTTATCTGTTAACAACCCAAGTACCCAGGTACTTCATAAAATATTTTTAGGTAAACATTACTTTAAGTTAATCTTTGGAATTATACTTAATCCACCTATGTTGGAAGGGGTTAACTTATACGCGTCTAACAACGAGACCCCGTGCACTTTTTTACGCTCCGGAAGCGAGCCTAGCAGTTCTGCCTATCTGAATGCGCCAATCAATAGAGTAAATCAACCACTGGCCATCAACATTTTCAACGTCACTTACACACAGTTCAGCAACTATATTTTGACGCATGTCACAAAATAGTAAAACTGCCCCCATTATCTTTTTATACTTACACGTACTCAAAATTGTAATCTTCTCCGTAATATACTGGTATACCCTTTTAATGGAGAACTTGTAGAATTAAATAGATACCTTAAATTTACCTGCATAAACGATTTACCGAGTCCTTTAATAGAAGGGTAAGTTGGTACAAGAGCACGAGGTTTTGGGTTCATAATTTGGACAAATAAAACTATTAACATATTAGTTGTGTTTATTTCAACTCTTGGCTATTTAGCTGTTACAATTATAGATATATACTAAGCGTCTAACTCTCATCTATAAAAACACATAATTAAAAAAAAGTATATATAAAAAAAGGATACTACAAAAGTAAGGGTGTGCAGGAGGGTGTATACCAGTGCGCAAACACTGTGATGGAATAATTATTACGCACAACATTTCCATAAATGGAGTTAGTAAATATATCAACAGTATCTAACCACAAACCAGCTTGCATCCTAATGGTTAGTGGTTAGTGTCTGATGTTGAGTGTGTTGTGTTATAGAAAATGTTACTTTTTGTCTTGTCTTCCTAGTCGGTACATTTTTTGTGCCAAGCATTGCAATTTTAGCCCTTCGTATAAATTATAGATCAGTGTTCCATATTTGATGTCGCTTCCTTGGTGTCCATCGACCTACAATTCCTGTATCAATGCTGATGGGCCTTTTTGTTTTTTGTTCTTCTGTTCTGTTCTGTCGAGCAGAGTATTGCACCAACATTTCATTTTCACCATGGTCTGCTCATATCCATTAATTTTAATATTTAATTAAGGCAAGCTCCATGGCACAGGATTTGTATGCATTTAGACAGGTAATTTATGGTCAAGCAGGTTCGCTCTTTGTAATTTCTATACGACTATAAATATATTAAAAACACTGGACATGGCATGATTTTATATCTGCTATTGCATGTAACCTCCAATACTATTGATCTTATATTCATTAGAAGATTAGTAGCAAAAGCAGAGTTGATGTTCAATTAGAGGACTAGAGAATTTTTTTTAAATGGCCTTTAAAAGCTAAGAAATTCTACTTCGGTTTAATTCCGAAATTATCAATAGTTGTTTATATATTCTACACATTTAATTATTTACACTATCGCGGACTGTGAAGGTGAAAGGTTTCTGACTTAATGAGTATGACAGTCTGAAAAGATAAGTCTAAAGTTTTTTGGTCTACATTCTTTCGAGTTCGAGATCACTCTTAAATCGTTTGGCAGTCCATTCTAGGCTTTAGGTCCTGACACTTCGAAGGCACGTTCACCGAACTTAGTATCTGGTGTGAGTGTGTGTATCTTAGTTCCTTCCGATAGCTGATGACGTGATGACGCTCCTGACCTAAAGATTAACTGTCCTGAGTTAACATTTTCAGAAGTAGGTATACAGTTTCGATAAGTAAGACGGAGACATTCCGTTAAGGCGATCCAAATGTTCAGAAAAAAATCGAAATCGGAATTCACGCCCTTTATGGGAGGAGTTTAAAAATACTTGAGAAAAAGCTTTTGGAAAGGTTGGAAAAGGTATTTGAGAATTTTTTTTAGAGGTTGATTTCGTAAAGGCCTGTAAAAAATATAAATTCCGGTTTTACGCATTGTTTATTGTAAGAAAACTTAAATTTAAAATTGATATCACGAAACTAAGCGACGCGGAGTAACACGACTGTCTCCCGCGCCGGTTGGGGCGTGACTGATACGAAATAGGTGTTGCCCAGTGCATGGTTCTTGTGCCCATGCCATAAGGATCACTTCAAGAATCCAAATTCGTAGAGTGCGGGCCGTATTGATTGATGTCAAAAATATCAACGAGAAAATGGATATTTTATTTTATTTTGTGAAGTTCGGGCGTAAATATCAATTTTTTTGCGATTATTATAAAAGAAACTAAATTTGCCACATTATACAATAAAATCAAATTCGAAAAGGGGTTTATAAATAGGAGAGTTTAGACTTAAAAGTATTTTTTATAAACATTTATTTTTTTAAAGGCTTATTAAAAGAATTTAAAAAATGACCGATATTTTTAAGGGCCAAGGTATGTTCTACACACAGTATTTAATTGAAGCATCTATAATACTTCTAAGCTATCAAATTTTCAAAACAAAAACATGTGATTTTGTATGATTTTGCATTATTTAGTATGGCTTCATCTTAAGTTTCTTAAACATAAGGTATATCAGATATGGACAAAGAAACAAAATGTACATTGTGTCTTTGATTTCCTCTCAATCCAGTCTTCCCTTACCCTCCCAATCACCTGAATATTGGATGAGCAACTTAATAAAGTTTTGTAACCCCAGGGCAATCACACGCACGCACGCTTTTGCGCCGCATGGGTAGTACCTAGGTAATGGTAGCTTTCTCTATCATACACACTTTTATTGCATGCTGTGTTATTGGGTGCTGTGTGCTGTGTGCGTGTGCACCCCTGTGCTGTTATACCTTATCATTAGATACGTAAGCGTGGTATGTAGTAACAGTCGAATTATTAGTTTCATTTTCATTCCGCGGTCAACTTTCTGTTGTTGATTGGAGAACATGACAAGCGAATTACCATCATTAACACACACCTAAAATGTAGGTAGGTAATTTAGGTATGCACATTATCACAGATTATTATTAAACAACGAACTATAAAAGACAACATTTCTTCCAGTTATTGTGAAACAGTTGTTAATTGAAACAGGTGCATTTCGTATTTCCTTTTTTTAAATTTTATTTAACATTTACGTGATTAACACACAAGAGTCTCAACTGCCCCAAGCAAGTGGGAGTATGGCACCCCAAATTTGGAAAGTGGGACAGGGGAAGGACCTGGCT
Source organism: Limnephilus rhombicus (assembly GCA_929108145.2). Lineage (NCBI taxonomy): Eukaryota > Metazoa > Arthropoda > Insecta > Trichoptera > Limnephilidae > Limnephilus > Limnephilus rhombicus. The sequence goes on along the minus strand of OV815274.1, from coordinate 42,511,031 downwards.
ATTCAGACCTGGTTACTAAATATGATGTTAAAATACCATTTGAAGCAATGCGTTTCGATTCTGAATGTTGGTCTTTCACCAGGGTTGAGATCGTGTACCAAACAGGTGGATTTCATTTACAAATAGTGCCTTTATTATTTAACTATTAAACTATTTCCTTTATATGGAAAAAAAACATTACTTCAGATAAGTGCGTTCTTATCAATTGATCAATAATCGCCTTGTGTGACACACACTACTTATTCCTTACCACCTAACATACTTTATTTGGTGTTCAAAAGTCAAAAGATATAGTAAATTCCAGATGTCATATTAAAACGCAATTAAATAAACAGTTTCTTTCAAAGCATGATGTCACCTCAAAGCACCACACGCACTACACCCCAAACACGTTCAAATAACACACACACTTCCAAAGAAACCATTTCCTTTTTATTTCCTATTTCTCTGATGTCCTGATACGCACCACTCCCTCGAAACTAATTGTGACCTCAACACAGACTCATCCGAAAGCTCAAATCCTATCCGTATACACCACCCAAACATACATAATACCAATAATGCCTCGGGGGACGCAAAGGACAAACCCCTAGTCAAAATGTTACATTATTTGTTTGCATTACATCTGATGAGAGAGCTTTGAGTTTAATTTTTTGATGTGTCTTCTTCATTTTACTTGACACATACTTGTAAATGTGGAGGAATGTGCAGAATGTAATATTGCGTTTCAATGCTTTTATGTTTTAACACAAAAAGGGAATATGTTTTGAATGCCATTGTCTGACACAAGAGTCTTTTGAAATGCTCGTCCCATTCGTTGCCCTCATTTAAGCAGATCCACATTGCTGAAAACTGTTTTGTATGTTTGTTTTTTTTTTTATTTATTTCGTAATTTTTTAGAAAATTACCTTTTACGGATTTTACCCTATAAAAACTATAAAAATTGCTTTTTCCAACGAATATTTCGTTACAGCATTGAATTATTTTAATGGTGGTACATATTTAATTGCTTAAATATTATTGCTGTATCGCGTGCTGTTGATGGCCTTATTTTTCACGCCGATTTTATAAATTGTGGCTATTCACTCGTAATTGACGTGTTGATAATAATTTTTTTTATGTATTTCCGTCATTATATACCTACGGACCAAATGAAAAAGCCCCTAATGGATATATCTATAGGTATGAATATTTAAAAGAAAATCGGTGTTCTTGGTTCAAAACTTGAACTCTTGGGTGGGGTCAATTTAAGAGTAGGTACCTACTCTACTCACTAAGCATAAGGACCTATTTCAATGTCAACATTCACATACCAAATCGAAAGAAATGAAAATCGAAAACGAGATCGAAATGAAAATCTAGTATCTTTCAACGGAAGCAATCTCCCGAACAGGCCCTCCGTTGATATGCATGGTGTAACCCTAAGTGACCAGCTCAGGTATGGGGGCTCCATCGAAGCCAGAGTAAAGTTAGCCTCCCAAAAACTGGGCGTACTGTACAGGGCCCGCAGATACTTTAATAGTACACAACCGCTAACCCTGTACAAATCACAAGTGCGCCCCACGGTTGAATTTGGCAGCCACCTCTGGTCTGGAGCTCCAAAATACCTGAAAAATACCCTCCATTCTGTGCAGAAACGGGCGGTCCGTTTAATAGATTCTCCAATCTTAACAGACGGATTGCAATCTTTAGAGTCCAGGCGTCGGGTGGGAATGCTATCCTTGTTCTACCGGTATTACAAAGGAAGATACTCCGAGGAACAGCATCATTGATCCCTTCGGTACCGGTGCATAGTCGGGAAACACGCCAAACGCGTACCCAACATTTGTACACGGTTGACATTTGTTACATGAGAACGGGTCGTTTCGTTGACTCGTTCTTGTGTTCAACAGCTCGGCTGTGGAATGATTTGCCAGCCTCTGTGTTTCCTCCTTCCTACAACATGGGTCTCTTCAAGACTAATGTTCATTCCTTCCTCTCCTCAAAAAGATCCTCCACACAGCATCCCAGATGACATAGGCCCT